>CATIWC010002479.1:0-205000 GCA_948472305.1 Vicia faba | reverse complement strand
AAAAACACAAGAAGGGGGGGTTTGAATTGGGGTTTTTAAAATTAAAGCCTTCTGGAGTGGTTGATGTGGTATCAGAGGCAGTATTTGGATTTTTGCTTTGGGGAGTTTCAAAAAATGGATCAAATTGTTCAATATCATAAAGAACTTGTGCAAGTTCTGTCCGTGTTTGAACAAATTGGGTAGAAGGTGGATTAATCAGAGGATAATTTGAGGTATAAATTTCTATGTAAAAGTTATCAATGGTTTGTGGTGATGGATTTCAGTGGGTTTTGGAGATGAGGGGTTTCAGATGTTAATAAAAAATGATTCAATAACGAAAATAAAAGAGGAGGTTACCTTTCTTTTTAGCAGCTTTAGGATTTTTCTGAGAAGTTCCTTCACCAGTAACTTTCCTTTTTCTGGTCTTTCTGATAGCAACTTCCATAGGTTGTTGCCTGAGATCAAGGATATTCACATCTGGAATTGTTCCATCACTCTTGCAGGCTTCCAGATATCTGAGGACAATTCTGGAGAGGAGTCTGCTTGAGTGAAGAGAGGAAAATCCTTCAGAGGAACTCTTCTAGTGATGATGACTTCATTTAAAGTAAGTGTGGGATCCTTCTTAATGGTTTTTATAATCTTGATTTTCTTAAGGTTCTTGGCATTGATAGGCTTTTTAAGACATGGTTCCAAAACATTTTCTTGTTGAGCCTCACTCAGATGTTCTATCAGTTTATTCTCTGTAAGAATATATGAGATAAGCCTTCCCAATGGAATCTAATCTCTTTTGGTTCTTTCTTCTTCCCTTTTTCCTTGACACTTGTCTTCATATGGTTGAATAAAATATGAGGAAGGTGAACTTTGGCTTTAGTTGTGATGAAGTACAATAGGTCAACAATATTGATATAGTTAGGAGAAGTTGTTGGTTTTCTGTGATTTATGCACCCTATAATTATTCTAGACCAAATTCTGAGATAGTCCTTGAGATCTTTGATCTTGTTTGAGGGTTTTCCAGAGGAGAAGATTTATTTTAATACGATGGTTAGGTCAGAACCTTTTTCTTCTATTTCACTATATCTTATACCGCTTCTGTCGTGACCAATAAGCTTTTCAATGAGATCTTCGGTAATGGCAATCTTCTTTCCCATAACATAAGAGGTTACTTGATGATTTGACGCAGTAACATGAATCCAAAATTCTTTAACGAATTTGGGGAAAACTGGACCGATTAGACGATCAAAGTATTTTGTCTACCCTTGAAACTCAACATCAGGTGTTAGGTCGTACCCATTTTCTTTCATACTTTCAAAATCAACTATGAGCTCATAGAGAACTCCTAGAGAATCAAAAGGAGTGGGAAGAGTTCTTGAAGGTTCAACATACTTTTCTTTGTTTGTAGTAGAGGAGGGGCCAGGATTGTTGATTTGAGAATCTTGGGACAATTGTTGAAAAGAAGCCATTGTTCATAGAATTAGGATTTTGAGAGCACATAGACGTGAAGTGAATAAATACAGAGAGAATAGAGTGAGTGAGAGTGAAGGTGTGAAAGTGTTTGTGAGAAAGTGAGTTATAAATAGCCAACGGGGAGAAAGCATAAATTTTAATTTTAATTAATAAAAATAAACAAAATAATTAATTGCATTAATGATTTCTGAAAAAGAGGGATGGTGTGAAGATTTTGAACAATTATCGATTCGACTCGCGACTCAATGCATCAACTCAACTGTTTCTGCCCTTTAGATTTGGAACACGTGTTCAGCCTTAAAGAGTGACTTAGCATTTAGAGTTGACATATGTTGATATGGTGAACTACTTTCTTCTATCTTGGAAATGAAGCATTTTTTGAAAACGTTCAGATCTTCTAGATAGTTTCTGATACAATTTTCCTTCTCACATCTGAAGAACTATTGTTCAAATGTTAAGAAAAGTAAATTAAAAAATTATGAGGATTAAATATACAGAAACTACACTTTTATTCTAGGCATAATTCCATACTGAGGTGATTCATAATGTAATTAAATCTATCTTCAGCAAGGGGTTTAGTGAAAACATCATCCCATTGATGGTCCGCGTCTATAAATTTTAAACAAAGAATTCCCTTATGAATATATTCCCTACTGAAATGGTGTCTAATTTCTATATGTTTAGCCTTATAATGTAAAATAGGATTTTTAGAAAGACAAATAACAGTAGTATTATCACAGAGGATAAGAATGTTACTCTCATAAATATTAAAATCTTCAAGCTGACTTTTCATCCAGAGCATCTGAGTACTACATCCAGCTGCAACTATATATTCAGTCTCAACAGTTGATAGTGCAATAGTGGATTGTCTTTTGTTGAACCATGAGATTAGGTTATCTCCTAGAAACTGGCAGCTTCCAGAAGTACTTTTTCTTTCTATTCTATCTCCAACAAAGTCATCGTCACAATATCCTACTAATTTATATTCTCTGGGTTTTTTATAACAAAGACCAAGATTAGTAGTACCTTGCAGATACATGAAAATTCGCTTAACTGCTGTTAAGTGAGATTCTCTAGGATCTGATTTGAATCTGGCACAAAGACAAACATTATATAGAATATCAGGTCTTGAAGTAGTTAAATATAAGAGAGAACCAATAATACCTCTGTAGAGCTTCTGTTCTACTTTCTTACTTACCTCTTTCCTTTCCAGAATGCATGTAGAATGCATAGGAGTTTTGGATGGCTTACTTTCTGACAAATCAAATTTCTTCAGAAGTACTTTAACATACTTGCTTTGATGTATGTAGGTTTCTTCTGGAGTTTGATTGATTTGGATTCCAATAAAGAACTTGAGTTCACCCATTAAGCTCATTTCAAATTCTTCTTGTATAGTCTTAACAAATTCTTTCCCTAAGGAGGCTTTAGTAGATCCAAAAGTTATATCATCTATGTAAATTTGACAAACCAGAATGTCATTTTTAAATGATTTACAAAATATATTTGTGTCCACCTTCCATCTGGTAAACTCATTTTCTTACAGAAAGTTACTTAGTTTTTCATACCAGGCTCTAGGAGCTTGTTTCAAACCATATAACAATTTCTTAAGTTTATAAACATATTCTGGATGTTTTTATTTTCAAAACCAGGGGGTTGGTGCACATAAACTTCTTCATCAATGTAACCATTTAGAAAATCACTTTTAACATCCATATGATAAAGAGTGATGCCATTATTTACAGCAAATCAAATTAAGAGTCTTATAGATTTTAACCTGGAGACTGAAGTAAAGTTTTATGTATAAAATATCCCTTCTTAATGAAAATAACCTTGTGCAACCATTCATGCTTTGTTACTGACAACATCACTTTGTTTACTTAGCTTGTTTCTGAATATCCATTTGGTTCTAATAATGTTGAAGCCTTTTAGTTTAGGGACTAAATCCCACACATCATTTCTGGTAAATTGATCTAGTTCTTTCTGCATTGCAAGGATCCAATCATTGTCTAGAAGTGCTTCATCTATGGATGCTGGCTCGATCAGCAATACTAATCCAATAAGAGATTCTTCAGTATTTCTGAATGTAGATCTTGTTCTGATTAGATCATCTTTATTTCCCAGAATCATGTTTTCAGGATGTGCTAGGCTGCTTCTAGATTGTTTTTTCTAGATGGATTCTTTAGAAGCTGTTGTAATATTTGTGATGTCTTCTTCTGTATTTGGCTGAAGTTCTGAACTTTTATGTTCTGAAGATCTATCTTCAGTACCTGTAATTTGAACTTATATATATGCAAAAGGTTTACCCTACTTTGACTTTTGAGAGCCAAGCTTATCATCAAATCTGACACTAATAGATTCTTCCACAATTCGTGTTTGTGTTATATACTCTATAACCTTTTGAGCATTCAGAGTATCCTAATATGAAACACTTTTGTACCTTAGAATCAAACTTGTTCAGATGTCCTTTAGTGTTTAATATAAAACAAGTACATCCAAATGGATGGAAATAAGAGACGTTGGGATTTCTGTTCTTCCATAGTTCATATGGAGTCTTTTCCAGAATAGGTCTTATTGAGATTCTATTATGAATATAACACACTGTGTTAAGTGCTTCTGCCCAGAAGTTTTTATCTATGTTAGTCTCGTTGATCATGGTTCTGGCTATTTCTTGCATAGTTCTATTCTTTTATTCTACAACTCCATTTTATTGAGGAGTCTTGGGACAAGAGAAATCATGAGAAATGCCATTCTCATAAAAAAGACTTTTCAACGCTTTTTTTTAAATTCCCCACCATGATCACTTCAGAATCTAACAATTCTAAACTCATTTTCATTTTGAACTTGGTTACAGAAGGTAGAGAACACAGAGTGTGACTCGTCCTTGTGTCTTAAGAAATTTACCCATGTCCATCTGCTATAGTCATCTATGATCACTAGTCCATACTTCTTGTCACTGATTGATGCAATTTTCACTGGTCCAAACAGATCTATATGCAGAAGTTCTAATGGTCTAGAGGTATAAACAACATTTTTTGATTTAAAAGAGGGTTTTGCAAACTTGCCTTTTTGACATGCTTCAGATATAGAATCTAAACTTAACTTTAAGTTAGGAAGTCCCCTGACCAGATTAAGTCTTCTGCTTCAGGCCCATTGCTCATTTTTAATAGACATGCGGCATTTTACATTCTGACTTTTTAGTTCAGAAAGTTTTAGTTTATAAAGGTTGTTCTTTCTCTTACCATTAAAAGTATAGTTCCATCTTTCTGACTAACTACTTTTTAGGACTTTTGATTAATGATTATATCATAATCGTTATCACTTAATTGACTTATGGATAATAGGTTATGCATTAATCCATCTACTAACAGAACATTAGTTATAGAGGGAAGTGTACCGTTACCAATGGTTCTAGCGCCAATAATTTTTCCTTTCTGATTGCCTCTGAAACCTACTGTTGTACCCCAAAATTTTCCCTCCCATATTCTTCAAAGTTTTGACAAGCATCATCTCAATTTGCTCAAGTCTACTCAAGGGTTGCACAGTTCAAACACCCTCCTAAGCCAGTCAAATTAGGGTTTTGGTTCCTTCAAGGAAGATGAGGTTTTCAAGGGCTCAATCAAGTCCCATATGCTCATATATATTGTCAAGCACCTACATGTCAAGTTTCAAGGCTCACAAGGTCAAGTTGCACGGTCAAAAGTCCTAATTGCCTCACAATCAACTATAGGGGTAAAATGGTCATTTGGCATTCAAAAGTCAAAATTTTTGGTCAACATCTTATTTTGAAGCCACAATCATCATTTGATCAAGTCTTGGTCATGATTTCACAAGAATGGCTCAAAAAGCATCAAGGTGTCAAAAGTTTCTATTTTTGGACAGCTGAAAAGTCAACTGTAAATTGACCAGAGCATAACTTTTTCATGGTTCATCAGAAAAATCCCATCCAATGCTCATTTTGAAGGGGAGGACATTTCCTACAACTCATCTTCACATTCCAAGTCCAAGAAATGCTCTCACAAAAAGTTATCAATTTCAACATTATAGGTCATTTTCAAAAGTCAACAAAAAGGCATTTTAAGTCAAAGACCATAACTTGAGATTGGTAAATCAAAATGACATGGTACCAAAGGCATTGGTTAGAGGACTTCAAGACCTTTCTAAAATGTCCAAGAACATGTTCATATGATCAAAATTGAGCAAGATATGCATTGGAGAAGTTGGGAAATTTTTGTGAAATGGCCAAAGTCAACTATCCTTGAAACTTCAATTTTTGACAAAAGGGCCCACTTTTTTCCACTTGGTTCAGCCTTGTCATGCCACCCACGTGTCCCATGACCCATTACAAGACCAAACATTTATTTTTTTCATTTTTATTTAATTTTTATGGATTTAATTCACTTTAATCCATAATAATTCAAATAAAAATAAAAAAATGAGTTAAATGGTATCTTTGGGTTTTGAATGACTTTTACATGTCATGAATCACATACCAAATTCGTGCCAAGCCTATTATGAGCATGAAATTCAAATTTTGAACAAAAATGGCAAGTTTCTTTAATGGTGGTTATGGAAAAATCTCAAACATCATTGCATTGGTTTTAAGGCTCCTAAAGTCATTTGATTACATTCATAGACATATATGCAAGCCTCTCATACCTCAAGCACTAACTAGAAACCTCTGAAACAAAAGAACAAAATTCAAAAATCCAAGGAAAAAAGTGAAAACTGTTTTCAACCTTCCAGTGCAATTCAAGCATTTCTCTTGATCCAAACACGTTCCCAACAGTCCCAGGAACCTATTGCCATCAAGAACAAGCCTTAGCACTCAAGGAAACGGCCAAACAGAACCACGGTTTGAACAAAATTTCCCCTAATCAAAATCCATTTTTTACGCATCATTAATACATTTTGATCACTGTTTTGCATTGCTGACATTGTTATGAAGCTTTTGACATAACTTAATTTGATTATGGTTCCTTAAAATGAAAGTTGCCATTGGAGAGTGCTAGGGTTTCAGAACTTTTCAATTAGGGCTTTTCTTATACTGCAAAATCAAGCCTCCAAACACCCATGGTTGAAATCAGCGTGATGAGACGAACATGTTGGACACCTCGCGCCCTTTTTATGTTCACTATATAGCTAATCGCTATTTTCCACAGTTTTGCATTGTGGGGGTTAAAAACCCCCGCTATCTTGTTTCTATTTTGCAGATAAAACGAAGACGATGATGAGGTGTCCATGCCTGGCTGGTTGATTCAAATAAACGCGCGGATTTTTTAATTTCCAGAATAACGTTTGTTTTCATATTTAATTTTCTTTGTTTGTTATGTTAACAAAAACACTCAAGTGGCCCAGTGGAAGGTGGCGTGGCTTGCAACCATTGGGACCTGGGTTCGATCCCCAGGTCCCCCATATAATTGTTCACATTTTTCCTAACATACTCTCATGCAACGTTTCCCAATAATTCCACCATACATCTCCACTATCCAGGCGCCAGGTGTTCATTAACCCAGATCCAAAGGCCATGAGGCGCTGTTCACTCTACCCCATGTCAAAGCATGCTGTAGGAAATGGCAAAAGGGTCAACGTGGCTGAAGGTTCATGGGCCTCACAATTCCATATACACCCTCCAATCTGGCCCAAAACCCCTTGGGTTTGCAATTTTTATTTTATCATTTTTATATTTTGTTTGTCTTATTTTATTTTTTCCCTTTTATTAACTATTAACATAATTAATTTATTTTCTATAAAAAAATCAAAAAAAGAACTATTATTATTATTATTAATTTCATTTTATTTTTGTAAATAAATACTAATAAATTGAGTTAATTTTAATTAGGCAACTTTAACTTTTTTTTCTTAAATAATTAAAATAATTTAGAATTAGGTTAACTTTTAATTTTATTTCATTTTATTTTATTTCATTAAAAACATAAAAATACAAAAACATTTTTCTTTTAATAAATTAAATAATTAGTTTTAATACCATTTAATCACAAAAAAGGACAAAAAATTCATTTCTTTTCTTAAAAGGGTCAAAACCCTTAGGACGTTCCCGATTTAATTTTTTCGCGCGCATTTATTTTATTTTGATTATTTATGTAACTGTCTCCAGCTATGTAATAGTTAATTAGGAATTTTACCGCTTTATTTAAATTTCTCGCACTTTATTTTACAAAACGGGTCTTTGTTTTTTTGGCGATGTATAGACCCGCGCCTTGTAATAGTTAGAATTTACATTTCTGCAATTTACTTTCCGCACCCCTAACTGTTAAATGCATGAAAGAATGAATGTAAATAAAATCAATCCGTAGCTCACAAATAACATGTACAAAGACAATTAACTGAAAAATAACACACAAAGCACATGCCACTCCTAGGGTACGCTTCACTCGTTGCCTCGAAACGTGGTCATCAAGTATAAGGTGTCTTAGAGGTCGCCCTTATGTCCAAAAGATCCAGTCGCCTCGAAACGGTTGCCTCGGATACAAAGGATCTAGGACATTAGGGTTACTTCTAAGATGTCCTACTATTGCTTCGGTGACCATATTATCCCGATAATCGAATTGACCCGAACACCTCCAACGATGGTGCTACCTACCTCTCAATGGTGGGATAACACTATCTAAAGGACTCTTACACAACCTAATTCCTTAGAGTAGGTAGATTTCTCTCAAGTACTTACTCTTTTCAAAACAAAACAAAAACATCTTTTCACACCTCACACTTTCTAAAAGTTTTCAAACAAATTTTTCATACACTCTTGAGGACAGATACAAGAGTTACTTAGAAATTTTTCAAACGAAACTTTTTCAAACCCACACACACATTTGAAAAGCAAACAAATTTTGAAAACATAAGAGCAAGTACCTAAGAGCCCATGGATAACAATGGATAGAAAGGGTGCTAACACCTTCCCTTTCTATAAATCTACCTCCCGAACCGAGAAACATTCTCAAAGAAGGAATTTTGATGTGCTTTTGTCCTTTCCATATTGGAGAACATAAAAGACGGTGGCGACTCTTGCTTACCGCGACATTTCGCGAAACCAGCTAAAAAATAGTCAGTTCTATTCCCACTGATCACAGAACTGGCGACTCTGCTGGGGACGTATAAAAGTGAGGTGTACCTTAGGATTAGATCATACTTATGTTTTCAATTGCTTTGCTTTGATTGCTTTATATTTGTGGGCTTTGCATCGGAGTTTCATAGATCCTAACCCGGATCTGGGGATACCCTTTTAGGTAGCATAAGCTGTGAGGGACCTGTCCGACATAGACCGACACGGGTGAAGCAGTGGCTACGTTGGTGTGGCACCTTGGTCTGTACCGATATCCCTTGTGTTGCAACGAGGAGAATATGGGTCTTCTGAGGAGTCATTAAGCACCAACTGACCTTAGAACCCTAATGTGACCCAACTTGGCCATAGAACAGTAGCAGTATGCTACACCCATTGAGGCTAAACTCTCGCGATGGTTCTAGCCGCAAGAAAAGATTGCGACGCTGGAGTTATGACCGATTGAGGGTAGTCAGTGATATTGGGATCCTCTAGAACCCGGTTACTTTTGATAGGACATGTCTTAACCAACGAAACTGAAAGAGGGTAGTACCTGAACTTCATGCTGGCCTGAACTCTAAGGGTTGTCTTGTGTGACTTGTGTGCCTTCAAACTTGACTACTTGCATGCTTGTTATCTGACACTGGAGTTTCTTGCAGGTCTTGTTTACAGTCCTTAATCTGGACTCATAACAGGGCTTACCTACATTACTCCACGCATAGCATAACATTATGCCATCATACCATTGCATACATCCTACATAAGGACTAATCCATTTCAAGGATCTCAAGGGTCTGTGATGAAGGTCATGATGAATCAAACTGTCTAGCAAGGGGCAAAGGGGATTTATTTTCCTCTAGCCAAGGTTAATGACTTGAGTCAGGGGCTATGACCCACTCGATATGGTGAGCCTTGACTCTTGAAGAAGGACTCTCAACAAAATGAAGTTCCTTCAATCAAGCTACAAAATTTAAGTTCTAACAATCTTTCTTGTTTATCCCGCGAGATCCTTGAAAACATTGCATGCATATCATATATATCATTGCATTACAAGTACCCCTGTTACAGGTCACTTACCTTCTCCGCTGTTTATTTCAGCAATGGCTTCCCAACAAGACAACCAGGATCCTCAGGCTCAAGAGACTCGGTTCGGGGAGATCCTCCTAAATCTATCCAAGGGGCAGGAAGAGCTGAGAACACTTCTCATGGGGACTTTGGTCAGGAACAGTCCAGAAGACAGTAAGGACGAACGGCTGAAACGTCTACAAGCTGAGGTGGATACAATGAGAACCCAGATGCTGGGGCAGATGGCTCTCATCCAAGACTTAGCTCAAAGACAAGAAGAGCTCAGGGTTCTCGTCAACCAACTGCTTCGGGATAACCAACTGGGGCAAACATCTAAGGTTGGAGAGCCAGTCACCATCAAATTCCCTTTGAGACAAGAAGACAAGGGAAAATCTCCTTAACTTGCTTCAGGGTCACAAATCCAGCATCAACCTCACCAGTTTCAGCAAGACATTATGAAGCAAGTAGTCAGGGTTGGAGACCAAACCGGTAATCAGCCTCCAAGAAGTCAAAGATTTGGTTCAATGAATGGGCCTCTCCAAGCTGCTGCTACTTCACAGGTCCAACCACAACCTCACCAAGAACAACGGGTTGATCAGAGCAAGCCAGACAAGCCCAGGAGGCAATTCACCCAACTCAACACGTCGCTGTCCCAAGCTTTGCAACACTTGTTAAAGTTGAATCTGGTGACGTTGATAGGACCTCACCCTAATCCTAAGACTTCTTCACCCAACTATAATCCTGGGGCCAGGTGCGCATGCCATTCTAACAGCCCGGGGCATGATACTGACGACTGTTGGAAGTTGAGGTACAAAATCCAAAGCCTGATTGATGAAGGAGTTATGGAATTCACCCCAGATGGTCAGGTCGAGTTCTTCTACTATCCCTGCGAGATTCACCATTTGAAGTGACAAGTCCTGAGACGAGAAGACTTTTTGTCCATTAGAATTTTCAAGTTGTAATTTTCTTTTGATTGTTCAAACAATTATTGTCATGGCAAACGTTATTACTTTGTCAATGCATCGCATATGTCTGTTTTGAATCAATATATTCGCTTTCGCTATATTCAAACTACTTTCATTTTTTTGTGATGTTCAACTCTTAATTAATAATTCTAAGCCTCTTGAGGAAGGATGACGAAAACGATACCACAATCTACAGTATGCTTTTGAACAGACCCCGCTGATGAGGTACATGCATTGTTTCAATTCCTAAACACTGGAGTTATAAGGAAGATAATCCCTCGTCAACCCCTTTGAGCCAAAGAAGTAGGAGTTTTTCTTTTCAAAAATTAAAACCCTTAATCATAACCTGGGGCAAGGTAGTTCTCTCAGTTGATCCAAGTGCACAAGGAATGGCACCAAAGAAGTCCTTACAAAACAAAAGACAGTGATGGCTCCGAATAATCATAAAGACGGGCAGTCATTATCTCCCAAAAATAAAAGCCCATTAATTCAAAACCTATGAAGGAGACTTACAAAACTGGGGCATCCCGCTGACTGTGATCATGAAAGAAACAGTTCAGGAAAAAAACAGGGATAACGAAATCAAAAAAGAAAGAGGTCCTACAAACCCTCAACCAAAAAAGGAATGATTGCCTATTCCAAATAAATTGTCAACATCTGAACCATCACCGGTATATCAGGACGAAGACTCAAACAAGGTCTAACGCACGATCAGTTGAGTTTAGGTTTAAAGAACATCACGAAGAACGGGTGGGTACAAATAAAATTTGAGCCTTTATCCTTTGTTTCTTAAACCGTGAACCAGGCCACGTTATAACCCTTAAAAGTCCTAGCTGAAGCATGGGTTAATTCGAAAGCATACTGTTACAAAGGTATCCTGACTCCTTAAGGCTCGCTGTAAAATCTTGAGTTGACATCACATGTTACATAATTTGCTTGTTTTACAAAAAAAAAATGCATTTTCAAAAACTTCAAGACAGACATACGCTTTGCATTTTTAATATAACATTGATTGCATATGACCATTTGTTTGAACAGCATAGAAATTCGCACGAAGAATATCTGATGAACAAAAGCACTCCCAACAAAGGGGCGTGGCATGATCATTATCCATCATCTGGGGCAGTTAAGTCAAGATTCGGAGAATCTCTCAATAGGCCAACCAGCTAGGGGCAAATCTCCATCTGGATCACTTGGGGCATTGGACGATCAAACAAAGATCTTCTGGTGATATGGTAACACTGCACTACTGACAGTGACAACTTCCTGTATCCTAAGAGTGTGGACATAGTCGAAAAAATACTGCGCATAATCAAAGACCCGCTAGGTTGACACACCTAGGCAAAAATAAGGGCTTCCCGGCGAACCAAAAGGGTTCGGGCAAAAATAAGGGATGAAAATGAAAAAATCTGTACACCCGGCAAGTCGAAAACCTGAAAAGGCGGCTTGGGCAAAAATGGGTATCCCGGTGAACTGAAAACCCGAAAGGGAGGTCCAGGCAAAAGTTAGGGATTAAAGCGTAATACTATGTCTCATTGATCACCTTGCATCCAGAATTCGGTATCAACTATCAGGTTCAGATGACACCGATCAATCAACTTCATCTTCAACTAAGCAGCCAAGTGATGAGACGCTTGAATACATAAAGGCGATAGCAGAGTTGAAACCCAATGGGACCTTTCACATAGCTGTTTTGTTTTCCTTTGTATAAATTGTATAAACTCTATTCTGTTCGGCGGTGTTCTCTTACTAGGACGTCAGCCTCTTGTACATAAACGCTTATTTACAGGCAAATTCAAAAATCAATACAAATTCACTTTTCAGACCAATTGCCAATTGTTTTTCCTTTTTCTGTTTTGTTTTGTAAAGAACGTCCAATGTTCATTTTTGATATATGCATTTGACACTAATTGCTAAACTCATAAATATTTGCATACGAAACAGAGGGCTAATTACAGGTGACATCAGAAACAGGGGCAATAATGAGTTGACTAAGCGATCTAGTTGCTCTGTCCACCAAGGTACCAAGGTATGTTCGGCTGAAGAATGTAACCCAGATACCTCCACTCCCCGCAGAGTAAGACAGGTTTCAGCAATACTCTCCTCAAGCAGAGTTGGTCTCCCATCAGCCCCTGACAAGGTACAACGTCTCCAACAAGTCAGCAACACTCTCCCTAAGCAGAGTTAGCCTACAGTCAGCCTTATGGAAGTTGGGTATCCCCAGAAGATCTCAACACTCCCCAGCGGAGTATACAGTTGTTCCTAAGAAAGCATCCCCGGCAGTCTTGATCTAAGATTGTTCCCCGGCGGAATACAAGACATCCAGTGGAGACACTTCCCCAGTGCAGTCTAAAAGTCTCCCCAGGAAAGTTGAATCAATCTCCCCAATAGGAAGCTTATCCCTAGTAGATTCTGGAAGCTTATCACCTGCAGAGTACGAACGCGTCTCCCCGGATCTATTCAAAGGTTATTCTCCACCAGAGCTTATAACTGGGTTATCCTCAGCTAATTGCCACGGAAAGATCGTCCTCGGCGAAGTTCTTCCTATCCCCCAGCGGAGTTCATCAAATCTTCCAACAAAGCTTATAAACAGTATCCCCAGCGGAGTTATCATCAAACCTCAGTGGAGTATCTCTCTCCCCATAGAGTAATTCCCTGCAGAGTAATCACTCCAACAAGTTTATTCCCCAACGGAGTCATCTTCTCCCACTGGTTTATTCTTGCAACCATCATCCCCAGCGGAAACGAAGAACTCTATTCTTCAACATCAGCCCAGGATTCAACTCCCCGGCATTCATCAAGGATTTATTTTCCTAGACGAAAATACATTCATAAACATCACATTATCATATACCATGGCGCATGCATATACGCATCATAAACACACAATCTCATTTATTTTTGAGAACATCATGACATCAGGCATTTCATACATCATGACATTGCATATAACTGATGTTTTGCCTTTTCAGGAAAAAGGTCAATCCAAAGATGATTACTATCAACTGTCGCAATTCCAGATTCGATACCTGTATCCAGCCAGGGCATATCTGTTGACGACTAATTCCAGATTTGATTCCTGTATCCAGCCAGGGCACGTCTGAAGAGTTTGAAGATTCGATTCCTGTATCCAGCCAGGGCATATCTATTGACGACTAATTCCAGATTCGATTCCTGTATCCAGCCAGGGCACGTCTGAAGAGTTTGAAGATTCGAATCCTGTATCCAGCCAGGGCATATTTGTTGACGACTAATTCCAGATTCGATTCCTGTATCCAGCAAGGGCACGTCTGAAGAGTTTGAAGATTCGATTCCTGTATCCAGCCAGGGCATATCTGTTGACGACTAATTCCAGATTCGATTCTTGTATCCAGCCAGGGCACGTCTAAAGAGTTTGAAGATTCGATTCCTGTATCCAGCCAGGGCATATCTGTTGACGACTAATTCCAGATTCGATTCCTGTATCCAGCCAGGGCACCTCTGAAGAGTTTGAAGATTCAATTCCTGTATCCAGCCAGGGCATATCTGTTGACGACTAATTCCAGATTCGATTCCTGTATCCAGCCAGGGAACGTCTGAAGAGTTTGAAGATTCGATTCCTGTATCCAGCCAGGGCATATCTGTTGATGACTAATTCCAGATTCGATTCCTGTATCCAGCCAGGGCACGTCTGAAGAGTTTGAAGATTCGATTCCTGTATCCAGCCAGGGCATATTTGTTGACGACTAATTCCAGATTCGATTCCTGTATCCAGTCAGGGCACGTCTGAAGAGTTTGAAGATTCGATTCCTGTATCCAGCCAGGGCATATCTGTTGACGACTAATTCCAGATTCGATTCCTGTATCCAGCCAGGGCACGTCTGAAGAGTTTGAAGATTCGATTCCTGTATCTAGCCAGGGCATATCTGTTGACGACTAATTCCAGATTCGATTCTTGTATCCAGCCAGGGCACGTCTGAAGAGTTTGAAGATTCTATTCCTGTATCCAGCCAGGGCATATCTGTTGACGACTAATTCCAGATTCGATTCCTGTATCCAGCCAGGGCACGTCTGAAGAGTTTGAAGATTCGATTCCTGTATCCAGCCAGGGCATATTTGTTGACGACTAATTCCAAATTCGATTCCTGTATCCAGCCAGGGCACGTCTGAAGAGTTTGAAGATTCGATTCCTGTATCCATCCAGGGCATATCTGTTGACGACTACTTCCAGATTCGATTCCTGTATCCAGCCAGGGAACGTCTGAAGAGTTTGAAGATTCGATTCCTGTATCTATCCAGAGCATATCTGTTGACGACTAATTCCAGATTCGATTCCTGTATCCATCCAGGGCACGTCTGAAGAGTTTGAAGATTCGATTCCTGTATCCAGCCAGGGCATATATGTTGACGACTAATTCCAGATTCGATTCCTGTATCCAGCCAGGGCACGTCTGAAGAGTTTGAAGATTCGATTCCTGTATCCATCCAGGGCATATCTGTTGACGACTAATTCTAGATTCTATTCCTGTATCCAGCCAGGGCACGTCTGAAGAGTTTGAAGATTCGATTCCTGTATCCAGCCAGGGCATATCTGTTGACGACTAATTCCATATTCGATTCCTGTATCCAGCCAGGGCACGTCTGAAGAGTTTGAAGATTCGATTCCTGTATCCAGCCAGGGCATATCTGTTGACGACTAATTCCAGATTCGATTCCTGTATCCAACCAGGGCACGTCTGAAGAGTTTGAAGATTCGATTCCTGTATCCAGCCAGGGCATATCTGTTGACGACTATTTCCAGATTCGATTCCTGTATCCAGCCAGGGCACGTTTGAAGAGTTTGAAGATTCGATTCATGTATCCAGCCAGGGCATATCTGTTGACGACTATTTCCAGATTCGATTCCTGTATCCAGCCAGGGCACGTCTGAAGAGTTTGAAGATTCGATTCCTATATCTAGTCAGGGCATATCTGTTGACGACTATTTCCAGATTCGATTCCTGTATCCAGCCAGGGCACGTCTAAAGAGTTTGAAGATTCGATTCCTGTATCCACCCAGGGCATATCTGTTGACGACTAATTCCAATTTCGATTCCTGTATCCAGCCAGGGCACGTCTGAAGAGTTTGAAGATTCGATTCCTATATCCAGCCCGGGCATATCTGTTAACGACTAATTCCAGATTCGGTTCCTGTATCCAGCCAGGGCACGTCTGAAGAGTTTGAATATTCGATTCCTGTATCCAGCCAGGGCATATCTGTTGACGACTAATTCCAGATTCGATTCCTGTATCCAGCCAGGGCACGTCTGAAGAGTTTGAAGATTCAATTCCTGTATCCAGCCAGGGCATATTTGTTGACGACTAATTCCAGATTTGATTCATGTATCCAGCCAGGGCACGTCTGAAGAGTTTGAAGATTCGATTCCTGTATCCAGCCAGGGCATATCTGTTGACGACTAATTCCAGATTCGATTCCTGTATCCAGCCAGGGCACGTCTGAAGAGTTTGAAGATTCGATTCCTGTATCCAGCCAGGGCATATCTGTTGACGACTAATTCCAGATTCGATTCCTGTATCCAGCCAGGGCACGTCTGAAGAGTTTGAAGATTCGATTCCTGTATCCAGCCAGGGCATATCTGTTGACGACTAATTCCAGATTCGATTCCTGTATCCAGCCAGGGCACGTCTGAAGAGTTTGAAGATTCGATTCCTGTATCCAGCCAGGGCATATTTGTTGACGACTAATTCCAGATTCGATTCCTGTATCCAGCAAGGGCACGTCTGAAGAGTTTGAATATTAGATTCCTGTATCCAGCCAGGGCATATCTGTTGACGACTAATTCCAGATTCGATTCCTGTATCCAGCCAGGGCACGTCTGAAGAGTTTGAAGATTCGATTCCTGTATCCAGCCAGGGCATATCTGTTGACGACTAATTCCAGATTCGATTCCTGTATCCAGCCAGGGCATATCTGAAGAGTTTGAAGATCTGATTCCTGATCGCGACTTTATCGTCTAAATTAATCGGGAGACTGCAAGTATACAGCCCTATCGCGTAGTTTTAAAAGATATCGAACCTAAGGGACTATAAATCGAACTAACGTAACCTAAACTACTGTGTAAAGCTATAGCTATCGAATAATTGATTAGGGGAATTTTTGGGTAATAAAACTTAATTCAATTGAAATAATAGTAATGCGAATATCGGTATGTACTTCGTTAATATTAAAGAATCCGGCTTTCCACTGGCTTATTTTCTAAAAATGATAATAATATCTTTTTCAGCAAAAAATATTTATTCAAAAATCTATTCTCAAACTTTCGCTCTATTGAAGTAAATTATAATTTTAAACTCTGATGTATGCTTTCGCTATCCCGTTGATTTTAAAATTACTTTTTGAAAATAAATAAAGTTTAATTGGTTTTAAAACGCTGTCGCAGTCTTTAAAAATAATACCTAGTATCTACTATCTAATTCTAAACCTCAAACTGTCGCTCTATTGGTTTCTAATCTTAGTCAGTTTATTAGCCTCAAACTTTCGCTCTGTTGGTTTCTAAACCTTTTTTAACAAAATAAATTAGATAACTAAATCAGAAAAAGTGTTTATTTCATAAAATATAATCAATCCTGTTTATTCCGGATCCATTCAAATTAACTCGTTACATACCGATATTTAAATAATTTAGCCAGACATACTCATAAAAGCAGACATGAATACATTAAAGGAATTAACATTCGTAAATAAATTCATGGTTAAATAAATATCTCTCATGCAAATAATTAATTAAATAAATTAAAGCGATGTAAATAATAAACCTGAATTAAATAAATGCTGGAAATAATTCTTGAAGCTTGAATCAATTCGTACAGAATCCCGGTTCTTCAACAGAAATAAAATCTAAGTATTCGAAAAGGAACTGGCTGGAAAATAACTGCTGGAAATTGAATTACAATGGAAAATAATAATGCGGGAAGGTAAATTCTGAAACTGCAAAAATAATACTAAGAAAAACGGTCCTCAATTTTGATTTCCTGGTGTCCTTTTATAGTGGTAGAATGTAACCACCTCTTGAGATATTTTCGTACCACTTTTCCCCCAAATTTCTCGTTCTAACTGCTTTGAGTGGAGGTGGTCGTCCCCAGATTTTCTCATCCCCTTTGACCACGTTGAGACGGGCGCCTCCCACTAAGGAGAGGGTCTGAGGCGGGCGCCTCAATTGTAGGAGAAGAGTTGAGACGTGCATCTCACTCTTGCACGTGCCTTTAGGGCTCTCTTGCTTGCATGGGCCTGATTTTGTTTGGGCCCAGTTTGGAGATAATAAACCTTTTGATCCATCATTTTTGCTTTGCACACCCCTTTTCTTCATTTCTTGCATATTTAGTCCAATAACTCTCTTAATTTCTTCACTCTGCTCAATTTGTCTAATTAAAATAAAATACCTGAAACAATAAAAATACCGGCGTAATATGGAAATAAAATGAAATAATTAAATAAAAATACTAACATTATTTATGAAAATTAAATCAAATATACTATATAAAATTGTGTTATCAAACTCCCCTATACTTGAACCGTTGCTTGTCCTCAAGCAAAAGAAAAAAATGAAAATCACTGACGCACAGTTAAACACAGATATAAGAACATACATCACTTCGTATCAGGTTGCAAGTTGAATTTTTCGTTAGAGAATTTAAGTCGAACTTAAACACCAAAGTTACCGTAGGAACACTGGACAACCCCATTTAAGCAGACCAATTTAAGTCATGTCATTATAGCTTAACCTAATACTACGTTTTATTTCACCCGTTTTCATTCTAGCGCAATCACATTAAGCCCTTTACCTTACACGCACATAGTGGAGTAACTGGTTAGTGAATTTGATCTTAGTAAGCCAGCTAGGAGTTCTGGTAATTTAATCATATGGTACTCCCTTTTTCCAATTAAAAATTGCGGGGGATCGAACCGTAATTCGCCCTACCAAGTTCAGCACCAGGGACCACTGAACCAATTTATAATGGATTATTTTACATTTAAATTTATAGTTTCTGCAACTGTTGGATTAAATGATCTGGTAAGGACCATCTAACTTAATAAGTGCATCTTCAGATAAAAGCAATTTCTTAAGAATATTTGATCAATCACTTATATTCATCAGCTCTCCACGTAGTTTGTGTTTATGGCGGTGCCGACTGCTTAATAAACTACTCGGGGCTAATCTAAAACTAAGTTTTAAAGGTTTTGGTATAATAAGTACTTAAATCGATCCAACACATCGGGGGTTTTGAAGTGTTAAGACGATAGCAATTTTGCTAAGTTGCTCGAATTCTTATTTATAATAGGCAACCTTAATACTAGTTGAATAATGTTTATAAATGCGTGTTAAAATTGTTTTATTTTATTCGTTATGGCTCGTTATGGCTCAAGAAATAGGGGGAATTCGAGTAAGCAGAAATTTTTGCATAAGAGATTAAAATTTGCATAAATAAGCATTTTATTGAATTGAAATTTTTGCAATACAAGAAAAGAAATAAAAGGAAAAATACTACAAAGAGAGCAATGGAAATAGAAATGAACAAGGAAATGATCTGACTCCCCTATACTTAAAAGGAGCAATGTCCTCAATGCGATAAAAAACAAAGGAGAATCAGATGAAAAGAGAAAGGCGATCACTCGTTGCTTTGAGAATAATGATCTCTTGTTCTTCGTCCTCTAGTACGAGGTCTTCGTCGTACGTCAGAATTAGAATCATTAAGATGAAGTGCGTCTGCTATGCGAGCTTGCAAAGATTCGAGGTTACGATCATGGTGAAAGGCATATTGTTGTTGTTCGCGTCGCATCTCTTGTTAGTCACGTTGTACTTCTTGTACGAGACGTAAAGTCTCATCTTGGTTTTGTTGCATGGCATGGAACAACTGATCTTGATGAAGCATATGAGCCTGCATAGCTGCGAAATTTGCAGCGGGATTATCTGGTTGTTGGGCGGCAGGTGCATCAAGAGCATAACGATAATTGGCGCGGACTCGGACGTCGATACGATTCGGACAAGGTAGCACAAAATCAGGAATTGGACGACGATTTATCACTAATGTAAACCGGCCATCATGTCGTGGGGAGATTATATGGGAATCTCGGCAATAGATGACATCAAGAAGAGTGGCTGGCATCATATATTGTAATAAAGAAAGTAGCTCGGCGGAAAGGCCTAAAGCATATGCTAAAGATGTGATGATGCCACCAAAAACAAAGGGATTGGTACCTGCTGCGTTCACGCATGTGTGGATGTGACTGAGCATGAAAGGAGCGACGCTGACAGCCTGACCATTAAGGGCACAGAAAATGATGAACAGCTCATTTTGGTTGACCTTGTGATTATTGGTCTGACCAAAGATGGTGTTAGCAAGAACGCGGTGAAAGTACCTTAATGCAGGGTTATGTATTTGAGAAGCATAGAGGTCGCGCCAACTTTCCGTGGTTTGACCGGTTAGATCATTCCATAAGGAGAAGCCGACTTGATCCCAAGAAAGATCATGGTCATCGTCGAAAGGCTTGTAATGAACATGCTCGCCGCGAGTGAAAGATAAGAGTTCAGCGACTCTTTCTTGATCAAGAGAGTACTCTTGGTTAAACATGCAGAAGTTGGCGGTTCCGGTTGTGTAAGGATCGTCGACAGGTGTTGTGTAAGAGAAGGAACTAAGAAATTCAAGCACGAGTGGTTCATAAGTTGGACATGGGTTTGTGCAGAGACTGGTTAAACCGGTGTTATTGAGCATTAATACGATGCTATCGGTCATTCCTAAGGTTTCCAAACACTCCGAACTTACGTATTTTGTAGGAACGACGGAACGGGTATAGAATTTTTTATACTTTTGTTGTTGTTGGCCGTCGTCGTTATCGCGGAAAATGATATTGGATAGGTCGGGTGGTGGTCGGTCGGGCTTAACTTATCTTTGGTTGTTTCGTGGAGCCATAGATGGATATGGGTTGAAGAAGGGAAAAGGTAGAACATATGGGTGTAGGAGAGGAAATGGTAGAGATGGTTAGAAATGTTGTGAAATGAGAAAGAAGGATGAAGTGTATTTATAGTGGAATGAGAGTTAAGAGTGATAAATTATAATAAGTGGGTATTGGAAAATGGAGGGGGAAATTTGAATGGGGATTAATGGTGGGAAGTGGAAAGAATATAATTTGAATGAGAATAAAGAGTGTTGAATTTGAATTAATTGGGGTTGAATGGGAAAACGAAACGGACAAGACAAGTAAATGCAAGGGAAGACCAACTTTTACTCTGCACGAAAAACATATGCTGAGGCGCCCGCCTGACAGAGGAGACCACGCGTGAGGCGTGCGTCTCAAGGCTGCATGGAAAGTTGGAGGCGTGCGTCTCCAGTCAGCGTGTTGGGCTGAGGCGTGCGTCTCAGCTTGTTGGGAACAAGCCAGCGTGTGAATGACAAGGGGTAATGCTAATATTCTTATAACATAATATTTTTATATGATATAATATATTAAGCTGCAACATTATAATTATAAGAAAATAACATGAATTGCTTTTAGAATGAGGATCAAAGTTGCTTACAATTTAAGAATCAAGTGTTTGGAAAGTAAAACATAATAATAAAAAGAACATAACAAAAATATTGCAATTTC
This sequence comes from Vicia faba, assembly GCA_948472305.1. Lineage (NCBI taxonomy): Eukaryota > Viridiplantae > Streptophyta > Magnoliopsida > Fabales > Fabaceae > Vicia > Vicia faba. The sequence continues at coordinate 183,846 of CATIWC010002479.1, read as the reverse complement.
TAATAAAATCAAACTAAGCTAAACTAAATAAAATGAACTACTTAAAAGCTCTAGCCACTAGATGGTCCTGCCTTAGGAGCGGAGGAAGAATGAAAGTAAGCGAAAACTTCTTGAAATTGCGCAGAAACAGTATCCATAAAACCAAAGAAATCGGCTCGCAAACTAGTCAAATCGTCCCTCAAAGCCTGATGTTCCACCTGGAGAGCGTGGATGGCAATTGCATAATCAATGGTAGGAGCCTCATGCATAACGGTGTCAGGAGCAACAGAGTGAGCGGTAGAATCGTGCTGAGGAGGGCCCATATCATAATAACCCGGAGGAGCAGTGGGATCTTCCTCAGAATCTTCCAAAACCTCATAATCTTGCGGAGTCTCAGGAGTGTGGGGCGGAGAAGGCTGCTGATCAAGACCAAAAAGCCAGTTGGCTTTGTTATGCACACTCGTAGCAGGGTTAGGCAAGGTAAACAGCTGCATAACTTGACCATTAATCAACAAGGTAAACTGAGTCGGGCCAAGATCACCAATTATACCAGTGTTGAAACAGAACTCGATGGTCATGCAAGTAATACCAGTAAAAGCATTCAGATGCTTAAAGGATTGTCGAGGTCCAACAACATTTGCAATCATAGTGATGAGACCTCCCATCCGAATGGGTGCATGATCAGTATCAATGAGATCCACAAAGGTACGGATCAGATAAGTGATCGCATTAACCGGACGGTTTTGCGAAGCACAAAACATGATAAAAAGCTCATCATTAGAAACAGTGGTGACATTCTGGGGTTTTCCAAAAATGGTGTGGGCCAGAATCTTATGGAAATACCTGAAGGCCGGATTATGGATATTCTCTGATACAAAGTCCTCGGGCTCAGGGTTAAGGATTCCAGAAATAGATCCCCAAAAATAGTCAAGCTCTCTAAATCCAAGATACTCCTCCTGAGTTTCATGATAAACTCCTATGCCATTAGGAAAACCAAGAAGCTCACCCAATTCCTTATGGTTAAACTTGAAAGTGATGCCAAAAAGTCTGAAGATAATAAGTCCACGGCGTAAAGCTAACCCATGAGTAGGAAAGTATATCAAAGAGCTGAGGAACTCCAAAGTGAGGGTCCGATAAGTGGCATAGCAAGTCATCAAGCGTGAACTATCCCACCCAATCTGATTCAGCAGAAAAAGCACACTATCACGAATACCAAGAGCAGTCATAGCACCGTGATGAGGGTAGATAGTAGGTACCATCTCACGCTCGGATAAAACTCTATATTTGGTGCGCTGATTTCTTCCTCTGAAACTAACTGGCATATCGTCAACTCGAGACATAGTGGGAAGAGAAATAAAAAGCAAGAAGTATCCTGAAGAGAAGAAAATAAAGAGGATCAGCATTGGCCAAATGCCGATAAGAAGAAAAAAAACATAGAATAGAAAGAAATAAGACAAATAGGAGAAATATAATGAATAAATAAAGAAAAGAAATAGATATATTTTTGTTTTTGTTTTCTTTAATGTTGTACCCCAAAATTTTCCCTCCCATATTCTCCAAGAATTGCAAAGAGCAAGCTTCAAAAAGTTCCCCAAGGGTTACACAGTTCAAGGGCCTCCTAACAGTCAAAATTAGGGTTTTGGTTCTGACAAAGTAAATGAAGTTTCCAAGGGTCCACTCAAGTCCTACATGCCTACAAACATGGTCAAGCATCCTCATGCCAAGTTTCAAGACTTACAGCACAAAATTGCACAGTCAAAAACCCTAATTGCACTACAGTCAACTGTAGGGGCAAAATGGTCATTTGACAGTAAAAAGTCCAAATTTTTGGTAAACATCTCATTTTTAAGCCACAAACATCATTTGATCAATGCTTGATCGTGATTCTCAAAGCTTAGCTCAAAAATCATCAAGATGCAAAAGTTTCCATATTTGGACAGTTGGAAAAGTCAACTGTAAATTGACCAGAGCATAACTTTCACATGGATTATCAGAAAAATTCCATCCAAAGCTCATTTTTAAGATAAAGACATTTCCTACAACTCCTCTTCACACTTCAAGTCCAAGAAATTCTCTCACAAAAAGTTATCAATTTCAACATTATAGGTCATTTTCAAAAGTCAACAAAAAGGGACTTTAAGTCAAAGGCCATAACTTGAGATTGGTAAATCAAAATGACATGGGACCAAAGGTATTGGTTAGAGGACTCAAAGACCTTTCCAAAATGTCCAAGAACATGAGCAAAGCTTAAAAATTGAGCAAGATATGCCTTGTGGAAGTTGGGCAATTTTTGGATATTTTGAAAAGTCAACATTGATTCAAATGACCTAAAAATGCTAGTGGGCCTCTTTTTCTTCCACAATTCATCATCCAAGGCATGTGCACGACCATGTGGCCCAAAGGGAAGTTTTTTTATCATTTTTATTTATTTATTTGGATTTTTTTATTATTAATAATTCATTTAATTAATTAAAATACATGAAAAATACTAAACCTAATGTTTTAAATCTTTTTGTGCATAAAATATCTCCAAGATTTCGTGCAAATCAGGTTAGGAAAGAATCAAAGGTGATTGGATATGATTGAAGTCAAAATAGCATGAAAAAGATTTGGAAAATTATGGCATAAAAATCAAATATTGATTCCTTCAATTCATGGATTTTTTGATCAAATTCTCAACCCTAATCCTTCCATACATAAGTGCAAAGCAAACCCTCGTGCCCAAGAGCTCCCAGCTGCGCCAGAAAAGCATAGAGAAACTTGAGTTTTTTTGCAAAAAAATTGGAAACTGAAAACTAGGTTACAGGTTGATTCAAGCAAAAAGACTTGTTCCATCACCTTCCTGAGGCTTCAAGGAAGGTTTTCAAATCAAAACCAACCATCCTAACACCAAGAAACGTGAGAACGATGGTGACCTGTACAGAAAATATTTGACATTCTTGCATCTTGATTCATGCATCTTTAGCAATTTTTAATATTTGATTCATGTTCATTGTCTAATTCTGAAGCTAACTGTATAATTCAATTGAGTTTTCATGTGCTATACGCGATTCCACCATTGATACAGGCTAGGGTTTTGCAAGCTTTGAATTGGGCGTTTCTGAACGCTGTAAAATTGGATCACCATGATACCATGACCATACTCAGTGTGTTTGGACGATCTGAATAGCACCCTCGCGCCTAATTTATACTCAAAGATGGCTTAACCGCTATTATTGAATAAGGCATATTTGGGGGGGGGGGGGTAAAAACCCCCGCTAACCTTATTGTATTTTCAGGAAAAACAAAACGAAGGAAGAAGACGCTGATGTGTAAGGATCTGATTGCACCATTTGAATTTTCGCGCTAACTTTCCCACTAACCATTGTCTTTATGTTATATTATTTATTAGTTATTACATAATCAGAAGCGTGTGAATGGCCTAGTGGTGGAGAAAGCGTTTGGTAATCAATAGGACCTGGGTTCGATCCCAGTTCCCCCTCCCTTTCCTTATATTTTTCCTTTAAATGTATTCCTATGCAGTTTCAACACAAGGAGTCCATCATACACCCCTTGGTCCAGATTGCCACGCATACACCAAGATCAATCAAAAGGCCATGGTTTGAGGAACATAGTGGACATGAGTCAATGCATCCACACGCCAGCCAAGAAGTCAACCAGGCCAGGGACAATTGGGCCCAAATTGCTAAGCAAAAACCTCCTATTTGGGGACAGAACCCCCCTAGGTTTGCAATATTCCTTTCATTATTTTTTTATTTATTTCAATTATTGTTCTTTTTAATTAATTCTTTTAATTTAAATATTTTCATAAAAAATATAATAAACAATATAAAATCAGAAAAAAGATGAAAAATAAGTATTTTATTTAATTAATATATTTTTTGTAAATAAATATTATTCATTAATTTTAGCTATTAAATTAGGTTTAATTCAAGCATTTTCTTAATTAACTCAAAAGTTTGTAGAAATTAGGTTTAATTATTTTAATTACTTTTATTCTTTTTTTCCACCATTATTAATAACTAAATATTATTTATTTTTGTAATTAAATTACCATGTAATTGATTAGGTTAATTTAGGTTTAACTTTAATATTTTTTCTTAATAAATTAAAAAATTAGAATTAGGGTTAATTTCTCAATTTAATTCAATTTCATTAAAATCATAAAATACAAAAATACCAAAAATAATCTCCTTTCATTTTAATTTTCATTAATTTAATCATTTAATTTAATTTCATTAAAAGGGTCCAACGCCCTCGTTTCTAATTTTAATTCAATTCACGTATTTATTTCTTTTTTTTTAACATTTATGTACCTCTCCCAAAGCCGTGTAATATATTTCTCGCACTTTAATTCTTTATTTTTCTGTCAAATCGGGTCCTGGAAATTTTGGCGATGTGGACCCGCGCCTTTGTAATAGTTTAGAACTTTATATTTCCGCAACTTTTTTAACTGTTAAATAAATGCATGCAAGAATGAATGGCCTAAAATAAAAACAAACGCTTAGATCACTTTGACATGAACAAGATAAAATAACTGAACATAACACACAAATCACACACCACCCCTAGGGTACGCCTCACTGTTGCCTTGCTTCGAAAGGTGATCGTCGAGTAGAGGATGTCTTAGTAAGTCCTCATGATCCGGGAACCTGGCATGAGGGTAGCTTCTAAGGTGTCTTCCCATTGCTCCGGTGATCACCTTGTCCCGAACCTCGAATTGACCCGAACACCTCCAACGCTGGTGCTACCTATCTCTCAATGGTGGGATGGCACTACTTTAAAGGACATTTACACAGACGAATTCCTTAGGGTAGGTAGGTTCTCATAGATACTTGCTCTAATTTCAAAACAAATTCAAAAATACTTTTCACATCGACACCTTTTCAAAAAGCTTTCGAAAGCAAATTTTTCAAACACTCTTGAGGACCGATACAAGAGTCGAACTGGAATTTTCAAAGAAACTTTTTAAAACCCACAGTTGAAAAGCAAACAAACCATTTTTTGAAAACACAATGAGCAAGTATCTAAGAGCCCATGGATAACCATGGATAGAAAGGGTGCTAACACCTTCCCTTTCTATAATCTACCTCCCGAACCGAGAGCAATCTCTTTAAGGAATTTTTTTGTGCTTTTGTCCTTTCCATTTGGAGAAAATAAAAGACTGTGGCGACTCTTGCTTCCGCGACATTTCGCGAACCAGCATTAAACAGTCAGTTCCAGATCCACCGATCACAGAACTGGCGACTCTGCTGGGGAGATAAACTTAAAGTGAGGTGTACCTTAGGGTTAGTTCATAACTGTGTTTTCAATTGTATTGACTTGTCTGCTTTAAATTTGTGGGTTGCATGGGAGTTACATAGATCCTATCCCGGATCTGGGGATACCCTGTTTAGGTAGCATAAGCTGTGAGGGACCTGTCCGGCGTAGACCGACACGGGTGAAACAGTGGCTACGTTGGTGTGGCACCTTGGTCTGTACCGATAATCCTTGTGTTGCAACGAGGAGAATATGGGTCTTCTGAGGAGTCATTAAGCACCAACAACCTTAGAACCTTAAATGACACAACTTGGCCATTAGAACAGTAGCAGTATGCTACGCCCATTGAGGTTAAACTCTCGTGATGGTTCTGGCCGCAAGAAAAGATTGCGATGCTGGAGTTATGATCGATTGAGGGTAGTCAATGATATTGGGATCCTCTAAGAACCCGGTTACTTTGATAGGACAGGTATGAACCAACAAACTGAAAGAGGGTAGTACCTAGACCTCATGCTGGCCTAAACTTTAAGGGCTTGCCTTGTGTGACTTGTGTGCCTTACCATGTTTTCCTTTGTATCTATTTGTGGTGTGCTTTATCATAACATCATAACATCATGAGCATTGCATGCATCCTGCATAAGGACTGACCATTTCAAAGACAAGAGGGTTTCATCTTTGCTCTATTTTGTAGGACATCATGATGCCTGTGCGAAGGAATACTATCGGGTTCAACTTTGCTCATTCACCTGAGTTGCTTGAAGAGTTGGTTAGCAGAATTCCAAATACCACTTCCTTCATTCAGAGGCATGGTTCTCTTCTCAGTTTAGTCAGTGCAAAGCGGGATCAACAGTTGATGAGTGTTCTGACCCAGTTCTATGACCCTCTGTACCAATGCTTCACCTTTCAAGACTTCCAGCTGGTCCCTACCCTGGAAGAGTTCTCTGATTTGCTTGGTATCTCTATCTTGGATCAGACTCCCTTTACTGGTTGGGAAAAGACCCTCAGGCTTGAGGATGTTGCTGCAGCTCTTCCCTTGACACATCAAGAGGTAATGGACAACTGGGTAGCTAGAAGCGGAGTTAAGGGTTTCTTGGCCAAGTTTCTGATTGGTAAGGCTAACAGTTTCTGGAATGACCTGGACTTTAGGGCATATTAAGACATCTTGGCTCTCTTAATCTATGGGTTAGTCTTATTTCCTAATCCTGACAACTTCATCAACGTCACTGCCATAAGGATCTTTATGTCTCAGAATCCGGTGCCCACTCTCTTGGGTGACATCTTGCAACAACTTCATGCTCGTACTGCCCGAAGACGAGGAACCCTATGGTGTTGTATCCCTTTGTTGGTGAGGTGGTTTATTTCGCACCTCCCTAAGTTCGTACTGAAGAACCAAGAAGGAAGAGGTTGGGCTCATAGGTTAATGTCTCTCACCGACAAAGACATCATTTAGACTTGCAGAGGTTTGGATGAGATATCTGTTATTGATCGATGCGGGGAATACCCTAATGTTCCTCTGATTAGTACCCAAGGAGGAATCTCGTACAATCCATGTCTAGCTCTCCGTCAGTTTGGAAGAGCCAGAAGAGCAGGCCCCCATGAGATATTGGTGCCTCACATCAGTTTTGAGTTTCAGGTGGATAGTGACGAGCTGCGTCGTAGGTTCATCAAGGCTTGGGAAAAAGTTCATAAAGCTGACCCACAAGAGTTGGGGCCAAAGACTTCTTTACCTATGGAAGCCTACTACAAATGGGTTCGCATCCGTGCTCAGAAATTAGGTATGCTGTATGAAGCTGTCAGACCCGTCATTCTTGAGTGTCCTGACAAAGATGGTGTTCCTCCAACTGTCCTTCCTCCTCAGATACCTACTGATGATGAGACATTAAAGAGGTCTTGGTCGCAACTGCGAGAAGAACGGGATTCTTACCGGGAAAAGTTCAACGAGCAGGAATTAAAGATCCAGAAGCTGACAAAACAGTTGGAGAATGAGCGAGCTCTGAATGACTACATCCGTACTGAGAAGAGGAGACCATGGGATCAATAAGGAGCTCTGGGTGTTCTTTTACAGTTTTACTTCCCTTTTCAGTATTCCCTTTCATGTAACGCCTAAGAGCAACCTGTTGAATAATTTCAGTTTCAAAGTTGAATTTAATGAAGTGTGTTCCTTTTTTGTTTACAAAGTTGATTCCCGATTGTCTTTGAAAACATAAATCATACGCATTCCATTCATCATGTGCATAGCAGGTTTTCCTCTTTTCAGGTTGCTTACCGTTCTTCGCTGTTTATTTCAGCATCATGAATCCCGACTCATCATCAACTAAGATGTCCATCAAAGCTCTACAGGTGCAGAATGCGCAATTTCAGGAACTAATCATGGGTTTGGCTCAAGGCTCTGCTCCTGAAGAAGGAAAAGAGGAAGAAGAGAAGGACTGTTCTGTTCAACTCGAGCCGAAGGTTTGGCAACACTCTGCAGAATGAAGAGGCTGGTTCTTCTATTGGCAAGGGTACTCCTCAAGCGGAAAAAGGTCCTAGTCCGGTAGTCTCCGACAACGAGACTGATTTTGATGAAGAGCAATTTCCTTCGGCAGAAGACAGATACAAACAGTTGGAGGACAGGCTGAATGCTATGGAGATACAGCAAGTGCCTGGGCTGGATTTCGGAGATTTGGGTTTGTCTACTGGTGTGGTTATTCCTCGTAAGTTCAAAGCACCATCTTTCATTAAGTACGACGGGGCGTCTTGTCCCAAGCTACATCTCAGGTCCTATATTCGGAAGATTCAACCGTACTCAGTGGATAAGAATTTGTGGATCCACTTCTTCCAGGAGAGTCTTTCAGGGACTCATCTCGAATGGTTCTATCAGCTGGATGGGACCAAGGTTCGTAACTGGGAGGAGTTGGCTACTGCTTTCTATAAGCAGTATCAGTATAATGCCGACATTGCCCCTACACGTACCCAACTCCAGGGTATGTCGTTAGGTTCAAGTGAAGGTTTTAAAGAGTACGCTCAGAAGTGGAGGGATCTGGCTGGCAGGGTGCAGCCTCCGTTGACTGATCGGGAGTTGGTAGACATGTTCCTGGGGACCCTATCTGGGCCATTTTTCAACCATCTTATTGGGAACTCGTCTGCAGGGTTTACTGATCTTATTCTGACTGGAGAGAGAATTGAGGCTGGGTTGAAGTCTGGAAAGATTCCGAAGGGTGCATCGTCTAGTTCTGAGAAGAAACCCTTCAAGAAGGAGGCTAGTGCTGTATATGGCTCCAAGAGACAAGAGAAATCTGAGCACCGCCAATCTGTCAGTGCGGTAATGATTGCTAAGCCTGCTGCCGCTCCTCGGCAAACCAATCCTCAGAGGGCTGAAAGACCTAGAAGAGAATTCACCCGTTTGAGTATGACTTTGTCGCAGATCTTACCACAGTTGCTGTCCACCAACTTAGTGACTGTCAGGGAGGCCCCAAAAGTTGTGAACACTGCTTCCCCCAAATACAATCCAAATGCCCGCTGTGCTTATCACTCCGATAGCCCGGGGCATTCCACTGATGACTGTTGGGCCTTAAGGAACAAGCTGCAGGACCTTATTGACGCCAATGAGGTACAGTTTGAGGCATCTGAGAAGCCTAATGTAGTGACAGCTCCCCTGCCTGCTCATGGAGTGAATGCTATTGGGGACGAAGATGAGGTGGATGAAGCTGAGTTTGATAGCTGGATTTACCCAGCAACCGACAGTGGACCTAGCAATTGGAGTGCAAAGGACAATCTACCTGTTTCTCTTGTTACTGAGTAATGAATTCCTATGTTTTTGGCATTTGTAATAAACAATAAATTAAAACTCTATGGCCCGGTGTCTTACCCGGGGCACCGTGGCTTCATTTGTGAGGGCATATAAATTGTGATTTCATATATCATAAATGAAAATCTTGGACGTTTCCTCGCATCTCAAATCTTATGCTCCTTTTCTGTCTTTCTTTCCTTTACATATATTTCAAAACAGCTGTATTTACACACACACTCACTCATACAAGTTTCAATCCACTCTGGATCTCACTGGTAACGACTCTGCTACTGCCAGTTATGACTTCGAAAATCCGATCAACTTAGCCGAAGACGAAGGTGAAGATGATTGCGAAGTGCCTGGCGAGCTTGCAAGACTGTTACTCCAGGAGGAGAGGGAAATTCAACCCCATGAAGAGCCAGTGGAAACAATAAACTTGGGTACTGAAGCAGACAGGAAAGAGGTAAAGATTGGTGCCAACCTAGAGCTCGGCGTGAAGCAACGGTTGACTAAGATGCTACATGATTATATGGAGATCTTTGCCTGGTCCTACGAAGACATGCCCGGGTTGGATACCGATATTGTGGTCCATCACTTGCCTACTAAGGAAGACTGCCCTCCGGTTAAGTAAAAGGTCCGCCGTATGTGTCCAGGGATGTCTGAGAAGATCAAAGCCGAGGTTATGAAACAATTTGATGTTGGGTTCCTTGCAGTGACTTCTTACCCTCAATGGGTTGCTAATGTGGTGCCGGTACCAAAGAAAGACGGTAAGGTCAGAATGTGTGTTGATTACAGGGATCTGAACAGGGCCAGCCCCAAAGATGACTTCCCCTACCTCACATTGATGTCCTTGTTGACAATACAGCTCAACACAAGGTGTTCTCTTTCATGGATGGTTTTTCAGGATATAATCAGATTAATATGGCACCTGAAGACATGGAAAAAACTACATTTGTTACTCAGTGGGGCACCTTCTGCTACAAGGTCATGCCTTTTGGACTAAAGAACGCTGGGGCAACCTACCAACGTGCCATGGTTGCTTTATTTCATGACATGATCCATCATGAGATAGAGGTGTATGTTGACGACATGATCGCAAGGTCCCAGACTGAGGAAGAGCACCTAGATCATCTGCAGAAATTGTTTGACCGTCTGAAGTTGTACAAGCTGAGGTTGAACCCGAACAAGTGCACCTTCGGGGTAAGATCTGGGAAGTTGTTAGGCTTCGTTGTAAGTGATAAAGGTATCCAAGTGGACCCTGCCAAGGTTAAAGCTATTCAAGAGATGCCAGTTCCTAAGACAGAGAAAGAGGTCAGAGGCTTTTTAGGACGCCTGGATTACATTGCTCGATTCATCTCACACCTAACTGCTACCTGTGAACCAATCTTCAAGCTGCTGAAGAAAGATCAGGTAGTACGCTGGAATGATGAATGTCAGGCTGCTTTTGACAGAATCAAAGAGTATCTCCAAGAACCACCCATTCTTATGCCACCGGTTGAAGGGAGACCTCTGATATTATACCTGACAGTGCTTGACAACTCAATGGGGTGTGTGCTGGGGCAGCATGACGAGTCTGGCCGAAAAGAGCACGCCATTTATTACCTTAGCAAAAAGTTTACCGACTGTGAGACCCGATACTCACTGCTTGAGAAAACTTGCTGCGCTTTGGTATGGGCTGCTCGCCGGCTGAGACAGTATATGCTGACTCACACTACCTTGTTGATCTCAAAGATGGATCCTATAAAGTACATATTCGAAAAGCCTGCTCTGTCTGGGAGAATTGCAAGATGGCAAATGATCTTGACGGAATACGACATTCAGTACACGACCCAGAAAGCCATCAAGGGAAGTGTATTGGCAGACCACTTGGCACATCAGGCCGTAGACGACTATCAGTCAATGAACTTCGAGTTTCCAGACGAGAGCATCATGATTGTGACTGATTGTGAAGTACCTGGACCGGATGAAGGACCTAAGGAAGGATCCCGATGGTCTATGCACTTTGACGGAGCCTCCAATGCTTTGGGTAATGGTATCGGCGCTATAATCATATCACCTCAAGGCACTCATACTCCACTCACTACCCGATTATGTTTCAACTGTACCAACAACATGGCAGAGTATGAGGCATGCATCATGGGTCTTCAAGCTGCGATCGACCTAAGGATCAAGTTTCTGAGTGTCTTCGGAGATTCCGCTCTTGTGATCAATCAGATCAAAGGAGAGTGGGATACGAAACATCCAAATCTTATTCCTTACAGAGAATGTGTGTTGACTTTGATCCCCCACTTCACGAAGATAACCTTTGAACACTTTCCAAGAGAGGAGAATCAGCTGGCGGACGCGTTAGCTACAATGTCTTCTATGTTCAAGGTCAAATGGGACAATGAGGCTCCCCGGATCATCATCTGGAAACTGGACGAACCGGCATACTGTTGTGATCTCGAGACTGAGTTGGTGACTGAGAAGCCTTGGTACCATGAGGTGAAGAGATACTTGGAAGCTCAGGAATACCCTGAAGGTGCGTCTGTCAATGACAAAATGTTTCTGAGAAGGTTCGCAATGAAGTTCTTCCTTAGCAACGGCATCTTGTACAAACGAAACCATGACTCAACCTTACTGCGTTGTGTGGATAAAATAGAAGCAGAAGGGATCATGGAAGAGCTACATGAAGGGACCTTTGGAACACATTCTAGTGGACACACTATGGCGAAAAAGATCCTTCGGGCAGGGTATTACTGGTCCACAATGGAAGCTGACTGTTACCAGCACTCTCGGACATGCCATAAATGCCAGATTTATGCAGACAAGGTGCATGTTCCTCCAGTTCCTCTGAATGTTATGACTGCGCCTTGGCCGTTTGCAATGTGGGGCATAGACATGATCGGTGAGATTAAACCTACGGCATCTAACGGGCATCGCTTCATCCTGGTAGCGATTGATTACTTTACAAAGTGGGTCGAAGCAGCATCCTATGCTACGGTAACCAAGACTGTTGTGGCACGGTTCATTCGGCATAACCTGATCTGTCGATACGGCGTCCCAGAAAGAATTATTACAGACAACGGTACCAATCTCAATAACAAGATGATCACTGAGCTCTGCGAGCAGTTCAAAATACAGCACCACAATTCTTCTCCTTACAGACCGAAGATGAATGGGGCTGTAGAAGCAGCAAATAAAAATATCAAGAAAATCGTGCAGAAGATGACAGTGACTTACAAAGATTGGCACGAGATGTTACCGTTCGTGCTACATGGGTACCGTACCTCACCCAGGACGTCAACCGGGGCAACTCCTTTCTCCTTGGTCTACGGCATGGAGGCAGTCTTACCGATCGAAGTGCAGATACCCTCTCTCTGGATAATGAAGGATGCAAATCTGAACGAAGATGATTAGATCCAGACACGACTTGATCAGTTAAACCTCATCGATGAAAAGAGACTTGCTGCTATCTGCCATGGTCAGACGTACCAAAAACGGATGATCAGGGCATTTAACAAAAAGGTCAGACCACAGGAATATCATGTCGAGGATCTGGTAATCAAGCGAATCATCCTTCCTCAGAGTGATCCAAGGGGCAAATGGACCCCTACGTACGAAGGGCCATTTGTGATTAAACATGTGTTCACAGGAGGAGCCATGATTCTAACCAATATGGATGGTGACGACCTTCCTCATCCCGCCAATGCAGACATAGTAAAAAGATACTACGCATAAAAAAGACCCGCTAGGCTGACATGCCTAGGCAAAAATTAGGGCTTCCCGGCGAACCAAAAGGGTTCGGGCAAAATGAAGGGATGAAATGAAAAAAATCTGTACACCCGGCAAGTCGAAAACCTGAAAAGGCGGCTTGGGCAAAAATGGGTATCCCGGTGGACTGAAAACCCGAAAGGGCGGTCCAGGCAAAAGTTAGGGATAAAAGCGTAACACTATGTCTCATTGATCACTTTGCATCCAGAATCCGGTATCTACATCAAGTTCAGACGACATCAATCAGTCAGCTTCATCCTCAACTAAGGTCATCAAGTGATGAGACGCTCGGAGTTATAAAGGCAATAGCAGAGTTGAAACCCAGTGGGATCATTCATTTCACACAGCTGTTTTATTTTCTCTTGTACAAAATTTGTATAAACTCTTTTGTTCGACGGCGTTCTCTTACTAGGACGTCAGCCTCTTGTACATAAAACGCCTATTTTCAGGCAATTCAAAATTAATACAAATATATCTTTCAGTTAAAATTGCCCATTGTTTTTCCTTTTTCTGTTTTGTTTTGCGAAGAACGTCCAAGGTTCAATTTGTGATATATGCATTGACAATAATTTGCTAACTCATGAATATTTGCATACGAAACAAAGGATTAATTATAGGTAACATTAGAAACAGGGGCAATAAAAGAGTTGTCTAAGCAATCTAATTGTTCCGTCCACCAAGGTACCAAGGTAGGTTCAACTAAAGAACACAACCAGTATGTCTTAATTCCCCAGAGAGTGAGCCAGCAGACAGTACATACTCTCCTCAAGCAAAACTATTATCAAACCTTAAAGAGATTGGGTATACTCCAGCAGATCTCAACATTCCCCAGCAGCATATATGCATTCTTAACAAGCATCCCCGGCAGTCTTGGTCTAAAGATTGTTCCCCGGCGGTATATCAAACATTCAGTGGAGTCACTTCCCCGATACCGCTCAAAACTTCCCCAGGAGAGTCCAATCCAGTTCCCCAGGAAAGTTGGAATCCATCTCCCCAAGCAGAAAGCTTATCCCCAGTAGATTCTGGAAGCTTATCCTCGCAGAACACGAACGCGTCTCCCGGCTTTATTCAAAGAGTTATTTCCTTATCAGGATATAACTGGGTTATCCTCAGCCAAAAGCCACGGAAAGAGCGTCCTCGACGAAGTCTTCTTATCCCTAGCAAAGTCTAGTAACACTTCCAATACAACAAGGGTATCCCCAGCAAGTTATTATCAACAATTCAACAAAGTACCTCGCTCCCCATAGAGTTTTGTTTCCCAGCAAGATCGTTAGAGTACTTTTCTCCCCGCAGAGTAATCCATTCGCCAAGTTTATTCCCCAACGGAGTTATCTTCTCCTGCCGGTATTCTTGCAACTATCATCCCCAGCGGAAGCAAAATCTATTCTCCAACATCAGCCCAGGAGTGACTTCCTGGCACCCGTCAAGGATTTATTTTCCTAAGACGAAAAAAATACATACATAAACATCGCACTTCTATACATCATAGCATGCATATACGCATCATATCTTACAAATCTCATTTATGTTGAGAACATCATTGCTTGATCCATATCACGCATTGCATATGACTGACCTTTACCTTTCAGGAAATATTCAGTTAAGTTCTCAATCATATTTCAAGACCTAGACCGGTTCAGTTAAATCGACTCCAAAGATTTCGCTGTTTCTTATCCAGTCCAAGGCCTTCTCTGGTTCAGTCAGATCGACCCTAAGATCTCCCTGTTTCTTATCCAGTTGAAGACATTTCAAGACCTAGACCGGTTCAGTTAATCGACCCTAAGATTTTCTGTTTCTTATCCAGTCCAAGGCCTTCTCTAGTCCAGCTAAATCGACCCCAAACAGATTTTCCTGATAAAGACTCAGTAGAAGATATCCAAGATTCTCCCAACGATTGCTGTTGAGGTTGAAGTTATCCAAGATTCTCTCAATGATTGCTATTGAGGTTGTAGTCGCCTGTGGTTCTCTCCCCGATACTGCGGAGGTAGTAATCATCCCAAGATTCGCTCAACGATTGCTGTTGAAGTTGAAGTTATCCAAGATTCTCTCAATGATTGCTATTGAGGTTGTAGTCGCCTATGGTTCTCTCCCCGATCCTGTGGAGGTAGTAATCATCCCAAGATTCGCTCAACGATTGCTGTTGAAGTTGAAGTTATCCAAGATTCTCTCAATGATTGCTATTGAGGTTGTAGTCGCCTATGGTTCTCTCCCCGATCCTGCGGAGGTAGTAATCATCCCAAGATTCGCTCAACGATTGCTGTTGAAGTTGAAGTTATCCAAGATTCTCTCAATGATTGCTATTGAGGTTGTAGTTGCCTATGGTTCTCTCCCCGATCCTGCGGAGGTAGTAATCATCCCAAGATTCGCTCAACGATTGCTGTTGAAGTTGAAGTTATCCAAGATTCTCTCAATGATTGCTATTGAGGTTGTAGTCGCCTATGGTTCTCTCCCCGATCCTGCGGAGGTAGTAATCATCCCAAGATTCGCTCAACGATTGCTGTTGAAGTCGAAGATACTCAAGATTCTCTCAATGATTGCTGTTGAGGTTGTAGTCGCCTATGGTTCTCTCCCCGATCCTGCGGAGGTAGTAATCGTCCCCAGATTCTCTCAGCGTTCCTGTTGAGGTTGTAATCATCCAAGATTCTCTCACCATTCCTGTTGAGGTAGTAACCATCCCTGGTTCATTCATCGCCGTTTGAAGCTCCCGATCTAGCTCCTGTAACCAGTCAGGACACATCTATATGAAGCGTTTGAAGACCAGCTCCTGTAACAGGTCAGGTAATCATTTTCTTTTTGCAGGTACGCAAGTTCTCGCTAAGGAATCTATTACGCGATTAACACCCAGATGGCATCTATAAGCCCATCCACCTTCCATCATCTCTTAGCATGGCATCTATAAGCCCATCATCCTATCCATCAATCTCCAAATGGCATCTGTAAGCCCATTCCACTATCACACTACTATGTGAGCGCAAATTTCTGGGCACTCTAGTGTTCAATCATCTTCCACCTTCGGATTACGAAAGGCACGTCAGCCAATCTGCATCCTCAGGTTTAAGAAGATTGAACAGGGGCAACTGTTGTACCCTAAAATTTGCCCTCCCATATTCTCCAAGAATTGCAAAGAGCAAGCTTCAAAAAGTTCCCCAAGGGTTACACAGTTCAAGGGCCTCCTAACAGTCAAAATTAGGGTTTTGGTTCTGACAAAGTAAATGAAGTTTCCAAGGGTCCACTCAAGTCCTACATGCCTACAAACATGGTCAAGCATCCTCATGCCAAGTTTCAAGACTTACAGCACAAAATTGCACAGTCAAAAACCCTAATTGCACTACAGTCAACTGTAGGGGCAAAATGGTCATTTGACAGTAAAAAGTCCAAATTTTTGGTAAACATCTCATTTTGAAGCCACAAACATCATTTTATTAATGCTTGATCATGATTCTCAAAGCTTGGCTCAAAAATCATCAAGATGCAAAAGTTTCCATATTTGGACAGTTGGAAAAGTCAACTGTAAATTGACCAGGGCATAACTTTCACATGGATTATCAGAAAAATTCCATCCAAAGCTCATTTTGAAGATAAAGACATTTCCTGCAACTCCTCTTCACACTTCAAGTCCAAGAAATGCTCTCACAAAAAGTTATCAATTTCAACATTATAGGTCATTTTCAAAAGTCAACAAAAAGGGACTTTAAGTCAAAGGCCATAACTTGAGATTGGTAAATCAAAATGACATGGGACCAAAGGTATTGGTTAGAGGACTCAAAGACCTTTCCAAAATGTCAAAGAACATGAGCAAATCTTAAAAATTGAGCAAGATATGCCTTGTGGAAGTTGGGAAATTTTTGGATATTTTGAAAAGTCAACATTGATTCAAATGACCTAAAAATGCTAATGGGCCTCTTTTTCTTCCACAATTCATCATCCAAGGCATGTGCACGACCATGTGGCCCAAAGGTAAGTTTTTTATCATTTTTATTTATTTATTTGGATTTTTTTATTATTAATAATTCATTTAATTAATTAAAATACATGAAAAATACTAAACCTAATGTTTTAAATCTTTTTGTGCATAAAATATCTCCAAGATTTCGTGCAAATCAGGTTAGGAAAGAATCAAAGGTGATTGGATATGATTGAAGCCAAAATAGCATGAAAAAGATTTGGAAAATTATGGCATAAAAATCAAATATTGATTCCTTCAATTCATGGATTTTTTGATCAAATTCTCAACCCTAATCCTTCCATACATAAGTGCAAAGCAAACCCTCGTGCCCAAGAGCTCCCAGCTGTGCCAGAAAAGCATAGAGAAACTTGAGTTTTTTGCAAAAAATTTGGAAACTGAAAACTAGGTTACAGGTTGATTCAAGCAAAAAGACTTGTTCCATCACCTTCCTGAGGCTTCAAGGAAGGTTTTCAAATCAAAACCAACCATCCTAACACCAAGAAACGTGAGAACGATGGTGACCTGTACAGAAAATATTTGACATTCTTGCATCTTGATTCATGCATCTTTAGCAATTTTTAATATTTGATTCATGTTCATTGTCTAATTCTGAAGCTAACTGTATAATTCAATTGAGTTTTCATGTGCTATACGCGATTCCACCATTGATACAGGCTAGGGTTTTGCAAGCTTTGAATTGGGCATTTCTAAACGCTGTAAAATTGGATCACCATGATACCATGACCATACTCAGTGTGTTTGGACGATCTGAATAGCACCCTCGCGCCTAATTTATACTCAAAGATGGCTTAATCGCTATTATTGAATAGGGCATATTTGGGGGGGGGGGGTTAAAAACCCCCGCTAACCTTCTTGTATTTTCAGGAAAAACAAAACGAAGGAAGAAGACGCTGATGTGTAAGGATCTGATTGCACCATTTGAATTTTCGCGCTAACTTTCCCACTAACCATTGTCTTTATGTTATATTATTTATTAGTTATTACATAATCAAAAGCGTGTGAATGACCTAGTGGTGGAGAAAGCGTTTGGTAATCAATAGGACCTGGGTTCGATCCCAGGTCCCCCTCCCTTTCCTTATATTTTTCCTTTAAATGTATTCCTATGTAGTTTCAACACAAGGAGTCCATCATACACCCCTTGGTCCAGATTGCCACGCATACACCAAGATCAATCAAAAGGCCATGGTTTGAGGAACATAGTGGACATGAGTCAATGCATCCACACGCCAGCCAAGAAGTCAACCAGGCCAGGGACAATTGGGCCCAAATTGCTAAGCAAAAACCTCCTATTTGGGGACAGAACCCCCCTAGGTTTGCAATATTCCTTTCATTATTTTTTTATTTATTTCAATTATTGTTCTTTTTAATTAATTCTTTTAATTTAAATATTTTCATAAAAAATATAATAAACAATATAAAATCAGAAAAAAGATGAAAAATAAGTATTTTATTTAATTAATATATTTTTTGTAAATAAATATTATTCATTAATTTTAGCTATTAAATTAGGTTTAATTCAAGCATTTTCTTAATTAACTCAAAAATTTGTAGAAATTAGGTTTAATTATTTTAATTACTTTTATTCTTTTTTTCCACCATTATTAATAACTAAATATTATTTATTTTTGTAATTAAATTACCATGTAATTGATTAGGTTAATTTAGGTTTAACTTTAATATTTTTTCTTAATAAATAAAAAAATTAGAATTAGGGTTAATTTCTCAATTTAATTCAATTTCATTAAAATCATAAAATACAAAAATACCAAAAATAATCTCCTTTCATTTTAATTTTCATTAATTTAATCATTTAATTTAATTTCGTTAAAAGGGTCCAACGCCCTCGTTTCTAATTTTAATTCAATTCGCGTATTTATTTGTTTTTTTTTAAACATTTATGTACCTCTCCTAAAGCCGTGTAATATATTTCTCGCACTTTAATTCTTTATTTTTCTGTCAAATCGGGTCCTGGAAATTTTGGCGATGTGGACCCGCGCCTTTGTAATAGTTTAGAACTTTATATTTCCGCAACTTTTTTAACTGTTAAATAAATGCATGCAAGAATGAATGGCCTAAAATAAAAACAAACGCTTAGATCACTTTGACATGAACAAGATAAAATAACTGAACATGACACACAAATCACACACCACCCCTAGGGTACGCCTCACTGTTGCCTTGCTTCGAAAGGTGATCGTCGAGTAGAGGATGTCTTAGTAAGTCCTCATGATCCGAGAACCTGGCATGAGGGTAGCTTCTAAGGTGTCTTCCCATTGCTCCGGTGATCACCATGTCCCGAACCTCGAATTGACCCGAACACCTCCAACAGTGGTGCTACCTACCTCTCAATGGTGGGATGGCACTACTTTAAAGGACATTTACACAGACGAATTCCTTAGGGTAGGTAGGTTCTCATAGATACTTGCTCTAATTTCAAAACAAATTCAAAAATACTTTTCACACCGACACCTTTTCAAAAAGCTTTCGAAAGCAAATTTTTCAAACACTCTTGAGGACCGATACAAGAGTCGAACTGGAATTTTCAAAGAAACTTTTTAAAACCCACAGTTGAAAAGCAAACAAACCATTTTTTGAAAACACAATGAGCAAGTATCTAAGAGCCCATGGATAACCATGGATAGAAAGGGTGCTAACACCTTCCCTTTCTATAATCTACCTCCCGAACCGAGAGCAATCTCTTTAAGGAATTTTTCTGTGCTTTTGTCCTTTCCATTTGGAGAAAATAAAAGACGGTGGCGACTCTTGCTTCCGCGATATTTCGCGAACCAGCGTTAAATAGTCAGTTCCAGATCCACCGATCACAATTAAAAATAGACTAAAGAAGAAATGAAAATTAAGAAGAAGGAAATATAAAAAAAACGGTGGGTTGTCTCCCACAAAGCGCTTTGTTTTATGTCGTAAGCTCGACAAATAAGACTAAAGACTAGGGTTCTAATCGAGCGTGTGTCTCGTCTAGATTTATCGTTTGAGAATTTCCCTCGAGTTCAGTTAGATGGTAATGTTTAAACGCTGCCCGTTTACTATAAACGGTTCAATCGAAGGTCCCTTAATCTCTATTGCACCACTTGGATAAACTCGAGTAATTTCAAAAGGTCCGGACCACCTAGATCGTAATTTTCCAGGAAATAATTTTAATCGTGAGTTAAATAGTAATACCAAGTCACCTATGTTAAAATTCTTCCTAGATATATGCTTATCGTGCCATTTCTTTGTGCGCTCTTTGTAAATCCTAGCATTTTCGTACGCATCCTGTCTAAGTTCTTCCAATTCATTAATATCAAGGATACGCTTCTCTCCAGCGGCAGTGTAACTTAAGTTCAGATTCTTAATGGCCCAATAGGCCTTGTGTTCTAACTCAACTGGGAGATGGCATGACTTACCATAAATAAGCTTGAAAGGAGTAGTACCGATGGGAGTTTTATAGGCAGTTCTATAAGCCCATAAAGCTTCGTGAAGTTTAAAGGACCAGTCCTTTCTGGACGTAGCGACAGTTTTTTCAAGGATTTGTTTTATCTCGCGATTTGAAACTTCAACTTGTCCGCTAGTTTGAGGATGGTAAGGTGTAGCTATGCGATGTCGAACTCCATATTTTCCTAATAATTTTTCAAAGATTTTGGAAATGAAATGAGATCCACCATCACTTATAACGAGTCTGGGTACACCGAACCTAGGAAAGATTATGTTCTTGAACAGCTTAAGTACCACTCGGGTGTCATTTGTTGGAGAAGCTATAACTTCGATCCATTTTGAGACATAATCCACAGCCACGAGTATATACTTGTTACCGGATGAAGATGGAAAGGGTCCCATAAAGTCTATCCCCCACACATCAAAGATTTCGACTTCTAAAATGCCTTTTTGTGGCATTTCGTCACGTCTAGATATATTACCGGTGCGTTGACACCTGTCGCATTTTAAGATGGTGGCATGTACGTCTTTCCATAAATTAGGCCAATAGAGACCGGATTGTAAGATCTTTGCACAAGTTTTGGATGTACTCGCATGTCCTCCGTAAGGTGCAGAATGACAGTGTTTTATAATGTTTTCAATCTCTTCTTCTGGCACACATCGACGGAAAATTCCATCGGGACCTCTCTTGAAAAGTAAAGGTTCATCCCAATAATACTGTTTAAGATCATGGAAGAATTTCTTCTTCTGTTGGTAGGTAAGTTCAGGTGGTAAAACGCCTGCAGCGAGGTAATTTACGAAATCGGCATACCAAGGCACCGAGGAGACGGCTAAGGTGGTTTCCATGAGTTTATCTGGTTCTGTGTCTCCCAAGTGAGCAATCAGTTTATCATACTGGAATTCATCATCGATCGGCACTTGTTCATGTTTAAGATTTTCTAGTCTAGAGAGATGATCTGCTACCACGTTTTCGGTTCCTTTCTTATCTTTGATTTCTAAATCGAACTCTTGCAGTAGCAATATCCATCTCAGGAGTCTAGGTTTAGCGTCCTTTTTGGTTAGGAGATATCTAATAGCAGCATGATCAGTGTATATGATTATTTTGGATCCTACTAAGTAGGAACGAAACTTGTCTAATGCGAAGATCACTGCTAAGAATTCTTTCTCGGTTGTAGCATAATTCATCTGCGCTTCGTCCAGGGTTCTGCTTGCATAATATATGGCGTGGAGTCTTTTATCCTTTCGTTGTCCTAAAACAGCTCCTACGGCATAGTCACTTGCGTCACACATTATTTCAAAAGGTTCATTCCAATCTGGAGTTTGCATTATAGGCGCAGAAATTAATGCTTTCTTAAGTGTTTGAAATGCTTCTAAACATTTTTCGTCGAAGATAAATTCAGCGTCTTTCATTAATAGCTCAGTTAGGGGTTTAGTTATCTTAGAGAAATCTTTAATGAATCGTCGATAAAAACCGGCGTGTCCCAAAAAGCTTCGGATTTCTCTAACAGTTTTTGGAGTTTGAAGGTTCTCAATAACTTCGATTTTAGCAGAATCGACTTCAATTCCTCTTTTGGATATAATGTGTCCTAAAACAATTCCTTCTTGTACCATAAAATGGCATTTCTCCCAATTAAGCACTAGATTAACCTTCACACAACGTTCTAATACCCTTTCTAAATTTTCTAAACATTCTTCAAAGCTTTGTCCACAGACGGAAAAATCGTCCATGAAGACTTCCATAATATTGTCCAGAAAATCAGCAAATATTGCCATCATACATCTTTGAAAAGTTGCAGGAGCATTGCATAAACCAAATGGCATTCTTCTATAAGAAAAGGTTCCAAAAGGGCATGTGAAAGTTGTTTTCTCTTGGTCATTAGGATGAATAGGTATCTGAAAGAAACCTGAATAACCGTCCAAGAAACAGAAATGAGAGTGTCTAGCTAAACGTTCCAACATTTGATCAATAAATGGTAAAGGGAAATGATCTTTTCTGGTGGCTTTGTTAAGTTTTCGATAATCGATGCACATTCTCCATCCAGATTCGACTCTTTTAGTTATGATTTCTCCTTTCTCATTTTCGACTACTGTGACACCTCCTTTCTTAGGTACAACATGCACAGGGCTAACCCATTTGCTATCAGATATAGGATATATGATTCCTGCTTCTAATAACTTCATAACTTCCTTTTTCACAACCTCGCTCATAATCGGGTTTAGTCTCCTTTGGTGTTCTCTTGAAGTTTTACAATCTTCTTCTAGCATAATGCGATGCATACAGATAAAGGGACTTATTCCTTTGAGATCAGTGATATTATATCCTAAGGCTGTTGGATATTTTCTCAGAGTTTGTAAAAGTTTTTCAGTTTCGGTTTCGCCGAGCACTGCGTTGACTATCACTGGTCGTTCGAGTTCGGGATCTAGGAATTCATACCTTAGATTTTTAGGAAGTGTTTTGAGTTCTAGGGGTGGTTTCCTTAAACATTGTGTAGGATCTGGTGCTATAGCTAAGCATTCACTTAGATTACTACTCAGATTTTCATCGAGATTGTCTTCATTTTCAAGCTCAGCTTCTTTTCTACATTCATCGATGATATCCATGAAGTAACAAGTATCTTCAATTGCAGGTGCTTTCAGGAATTGAGAGAGCATAAATTCGATTTTCTCTTCACCTACTTCAAAAGTAAGTTTTCCTCTTTTTACATCTATAATTGCACCGGCTGTAGCTAAGAAAGGCCTTCCAAGAATGATTGGGGTAACTTCGTCCTCCCTTATGTCCATAATAATGAAATCGGTTGGTATATAGAATTGGCCAATGCGTACAGGAACATTCTCGAGAACTCCTGCAGGATATTTAATTGACCTATCTGCTAATTGAACGGACATTTTGGTTGGTCTGAGTTCTCCCATTTCAAGTTTCTTGCATATAGATAACGGCATCACACTTATACTGGCTCCAAGATCACATAAAGCTTTATCTATGACAAATTTGCCAATTACACATGGAATAGAGAAACTTCCAGGGTCTTTGAGTTTAGGAGGCATTGTGTCTTGAATAATTGCACTACATTCAGCAGTAAGCATGACAGTTTCATTATCCTCTAGCTTTTTCTTATTGGATAGAATCTCTTTAAGGAATTTAGCGTAGGAGGGCATTTGAGTTATAGCTTCGGTAAAAGGAATTGTAACATTAAGTTGTTTCAGAAGATCCACAAATTTCTTGAATTGACCCACATTCTTAGTTTTAGCTAACCTTTGAGGGTATGGGATACGAGGCTTATAAGGTGGTGGGGGTACATAAGTTTCATCCTTTTGCGTGGTATCTTCATTATTATCTCTCTGATTTTTCTTTTCTTCTTTATCTTTAGTTTCAGGTTGTTTAACATAATTTAGTTGCATAGCTGGGCTATTGTTTCTGGGATCTACAGGTCCATCATACTCTGTTCCGCTTCTTAAGATAACAGCATTTGCATGTCCTTTGGGATTAGGTTGAGGCTGTCCAGGAAATGAGCCAGCAGGAGCAGCAGAAGTCGCTTGTTGTTGAGCTACCTGAGAGATTTGTGTTTCTAACATTTTATTATGTGTAGCTAAAGCATCAAGCTTGTTAGATAATTGCTTAATCTGCTCATTAATGTGTATATTCTGATTTTGAACATCCTTATTAGTCTGGGATTGAGTATTATTGGTTTGGGATTGAGTAGCGATGAAATGCTCTATCATGACTTCCAAATTAGACTTCCTAGGAGCATTAGACGTGTTAGGACCATTATTAGGATGATTTGGAATAGCCTTAGGATAACCAGGTGGTGTAGCAGGAGCTTGTCCAGGTGCGTATAACGCGTTGTTATTCTTGTATGAAAAGTTAGGATGATTCTTCCAGCCAGGGTTATATGTGTTGCTGCAAGGATTACCCTGTACGTAATTCGCTTGTTCAACTGGAACTCCTGTTAAAAGTGGGCATTCTGGAGCAAGATGTGATTGAATACCACATAAGTCGCAATTTTGAGCAATTGCAGCAATAGTAGCTGCGGGAGCAGTGGTAAGATTCTCGAGCTTTTGAGTGAGAGCTTCCACTTTAGCGTTGACTTGATCCAGACTATTCACTTCAACCATGGCACCTTTCGTTTGAGATTTCTCTACGCTAACTCTCTCCGTACCCCATTGGTAATGGTTTTGAGCCATGCTTTCGATAAGTTGTCTTGCTTCAGTATATGGTTTATTCATCAGTGCGCCACCAGCTGCGGCGTCTATAGTCAATCTCGTATTATACAAGAGACCATTGTAGAACGTGTGAATGATCAGCCATTCTTCTAAACCATGATGAGGACAAAGTCTAAGAATGTCTTTATAACGTTCCCAAGCTTCAAAAAGTGATTCATTGTCTTTTTGTCTGAAACCATTGATATTGGCTCTGAGCATAGCAGTTTTGCTTGGAGGAAAATATCTAGCCAAGAAGACTTTCTTCAACTCATCCCATGTGGTGATTGAGTTGGAAGGAAGAGATTGGAGCCATGCGCGAGCTCTGTCTCTGAGAGAAAAAGGAAATAGGCGCAATCGTATCGCCTCGGGGTTAACACCATTCGCTTTCACAGTGTCTGCGTACTGCACAAACACTGACAAATGAAGATTCGGGTCGTCAGTAGGAGCTCCAGAAAACTGGTTCTGCTGAACGGCGGAAAGAAGCGAAGGTTTTAGCTCGAAATCGTTTCGAGCGATAGCAGGAGCAGCAATACTATTATGAGGCTCTGCTTGAGAAGGAACAACGTAGTCCTTAAGAGGACGAGGAGCAGGAGCAGGTGGATCAGCCATCTTCTTGAGTTCTTCAACGTCAGGAAGTTTGGTCGCAGGAAGGTTGTTGCGTTCTAGATACTCTTGAATTCGTCTTCTTAATCTAAGGTAACGCTCGATATCGTATATAGGTATATGCAAAGGCGCGCCTTGAGAGCGAGTATTTGGCATACACAGAGGGAAAAGAAATAGTTGCTATAGTCTATACTTCGTAATAAAATTACGATATCAACTTAAATAGTCCCCGGCAACGGCGCAAAAAACTTGATCGCGACTTTATCGTCTAAATTAATCGGGAGACTGCAAGTATACAGCCCTATCGCGTAGTTTTAAAAGATATCAAACCTAAGGGACTATAAATCGAACTAACGTAACCTAAACTACTGTGTAAAGCTATAGCTATCGAATAATTGATTAGGGGAATTTTTGGGTAATAAAACTTAATTCTAATTGAAATAATAGTAATGCGAATATCAGTATGTACTTTGTTAATATTAAAGAATCCGGCTTTCCACTGGCTTATTTTCTAAAAATGATAATAATATCTTTTTCAGCAAAAAGTATTTATTCAAAAATCTATTCTCAAACTTTCGCTCTATTGAAGTAAATTATAATTTTAAACTCTGATGTATGCTTTCGCTATCCCATTGATTTTAAAATTACTTTTTGAAAATAAAGTTTAATTGGTTTTAAAACGCTGTCGCAGTCTTTAAAAACAATACCTAGTATCTACTATCTGATTCTAAACCTCAAACTGTCGCTCTATTGGTTTCTAATCTTAGTCAGTTTATTAGCCTCAAACTTTCGCTCTGTTGGTTTCTAAACCTTTTTTAACAAAATAAATTAGATAACTAAATCAGAAAAAGTGTTTATTTCATAAAATATAATCAAGCCTGTTTATTTCGGATCCATTCAAATTAACTCGTTACATACCGATATTTAAATAATTTAGCCAGACATACTCATAAAAGCAGACATGAATACATTAAAGGAATTAACATTCGTAAATAAATTCATGGTTAAATAAATATCTCTCATGCAAATAATTAATTAAATAAATTAAAGCGATGTAAATAATAAACCTGAATTAAATAAATGCTGGAAATAATTCTTGAAGCTTGAATCAATTCGTACAGAATCCCGGTTCTTCAACAGAAACAAAATCTAAGTATTCGAAAAGGAACTGGATGGAAAATAACTGCTGGAAATTGAATTACAATGGAAAATAATAATGTGGGAAGGTAAATTCTGAAACTGAAAAAATAATACTAAGAAAAACGGTCCTCAATTTTGATTTCCAGATGTCCTTTTATAGTGGTAGAATGTAACCACCTCTTGAGATATTTTCGTACCAGTTTTCCCCCAAATTTCTCGTTCTAACTGCTTTGAGTGGAGGTGGTCGTCCCCAGATTTTCTCATCCCCTTTGACCACGTTGAGACGGGCGCCTCCCACTAAGGAGAGGGTCTGAGGCGGGCGCCTCAATTGTAGGAGAAGAGTTGAGACGTGCGTCTCACTCTTGCACGTGCCTTTAGGGCTCTCTTGCTTGTATGGGCCTGATTTCGTTTGGGCCCAGTTTGGAGATAATAAACCTTTTGATCCATCATTTTTGCTTTGCACACCCCTTTTCTTCATTTCTTGCATATTTAGTCCAATAACTCTCTTAATTTCTTCACTTTGCTCAATTTGTCTAATTAAAATAAAATACCTGAAACAATAAAAATACCGGCGTAATATGGAAATAAAATGAAATAATTAAATAAAAATACTAACATTATTTATGAAAATTAAATCAAATATACTATATAAAATTATGTTATCAATTCCTGTATCCAGCCAGGGCATATCTGAAGAGTTTGAAGATTCGATTCCTGTATATAGCCAGGGCATGTCTGTGAGCGATTGTTTGTAGATTCGATTCCTGTATCCAGCCAGGGCATATCTACATAAAGAGTTTGAAGATCAACCCATGTAACAGGCCAGGTAATTATCTTTCTTTCTCAGGTACGCAAGTTCTCGCTAAGGAATCTCTTACGCGATCGACACCTAGATGACATCTATAAGCCCGTCTCCACAACTATCCATCACAGTTCCAAATGGCATCTATAAGCCCATTCCCGACAAGGTTCTGTCACATCTCTAGATGGCATCTATAAGCCCATTCTCCTATCCACCATCTCTCCAAATGGCATCTGTAAGCCCATTCCCGCTGTCACACTGCTGATACTCTACTATGTGAGTACAAATTTCTGGGCACTCTAGTGTTCAATCATCTTCCACCCTCGGATCACGAAAGGCACACAAGCCAATCTACATCCTCAGGTCTAAGAAGATTGAACAGGGGCAACTGTTGTACCCCAAAATTTGCCCTCCCATATTCTTCAAAGTTTTGACAAGCATCATCTCAATTTGCTCAAGTCTACTCAAGGGTTGCACAGTTCAAACACCCTCCTAAGCCAGTCAAATTAGGGTTTTGGTTCCTTCAAGGAAGATGAGGTTTTCAAGGGCTCAATCAAGTACCATATGCTCATATACATTGTCAAGCACCTACATGTCAAGTTTCAAGGCTCACAAGGTCAAGTTGCACGGTCAAAAGCCCTAATTGCCTCACAATCAACTATAGGGGTAAAATGGTCATTTGGCAGTCAAAAGTCAAATTTTTTGGTCAACATCTTATATTGAAGCCACAATCATCATTTGATCAAGTCTTGATCATGATTTCACAAGAATGGCTCAAAAATAATCAAGGTGTCAAAAGTTTCTATTTTTGGACAGTTGAAAAGTCAACTGTAAATTGACTAGGGCATAACTTTTTCATGGTTAATCAGAAAAATGCCATCCAATTCTCATTTTTAAGGGGAGGACATTTCCTACAACTCATCTTCACATTCCAAGTCCAAGAAATGCTCTCACAAAAAGTTATCAATTTCAACATTATAGGTCATTTTCAAAAGTCAACAAAAAGGCATTTTAAGTCAAAGACCATAACTTGAGATTGGTAAATCCAAATGACATGGGACCAAAGGAATTGGTTAGAGGACTTCAAGAACTTTCTAAAATGTCCAAGAGCATGTTCATATGATCAAAATTGAGCAAGATATGCATTGGAGAAGTTGGGAAATTTTTGTGAAATGGCCAAAGTCAACTATCCTTGAAACTTCAATTTTTGACAAAAGGGCCCACTTTTTTCCACTTGGTTCAGCCTTTTCATGCCACCCACGTGTCCCATAACCCATTACAAGACCAAACATTTATTTTTTCATTTTTATTTAATTTTTATGGATTTAATTCACTTTAATCCATAATAATTCAAATAAAAATCAAAAAATGAGTTAAATGGTACCTTTGGGTTTTGAATGACTTTTCTATGTCATGAATCACATACCAAATTCGTGCCAAGCCTATTATGAGCATGAAATTCAAATTTTGAACAAAAATGGCAAGTTTCTTTAATGGTGGTTATGGAAAAATCTCAAACATCATTGCATTGGTTTTAAGGCTCCTAAAGTCATTTGATTACATTCATAGACATATATGCAAGCCTCGCATACCTCAAGCACTAACTAGAAACCTCTGAATCAAAAGAACAAAATTCAAAAATCCAAGGAAAAAAGTGAAAACTGTTTTCAACCTTCCAGTGCAATTCAAGCATTTCTCTTGATCCAAACACGTTCCCAACAGTCCCAGGAACCTATTGCCATCAAGAACAAGCCTTAGCACTCAAGGAAACGGCCAAACCGAACCACGGTTTGAACAAACTTTCCCATAATCGAAATCCATTTTTTACGCATCATTAATACATTTTGATCACTGTTTTGCATTGCTGACATTGTTATGAGGCTTTTGACATAACTTAATTTGATTATGGTGCCTTAAAATGAAAGTTGCCATTGGAGAGTGCTAGGGTTTCAGAACTTTTCAATTAGGGCTTTTCTTATACTGCAAAATCAAGCCTCCAAACACCCATGGTTGAAATCAGCGTGATGAGACGAACATGTTGGACACCTCGCGCCCTTTTTATGTTCACTATATAGCTAATCGCTATTTTCCACAGTTTTGCATTGTGGGGGTTAAAAAACCCCGCTATCTTGTTTCTATTTTGCAGATAAAATGAAGACGATGATGAGGTGTCCATGCCTGGCTGGTTGATTCAAATAAACGCGTGGATTTTTTAATTTCCAGAATAACGTTTGTTTTCATATTTAATTTTCTTTGTTTGTTATGTTAACAAAAACACTCAAGTGGCCCAGTGGAAGGTGGCGTGGCTTGCAACCATTGGGACCTGGGTTCGATCCCCAGGTCCCCCATATAATTGTTCACATTTTTCCTAACATACTCTCATGCAGCGTTTCCCAATAATTCCACCATACATCTCCACTATCAAGGCGCCAGGTGTTCATTAACCCAGATCCAAAGGCCATGAGGCGCTGTCCACTCTACCCCAGGTCAAAGCATGTTGTAGAAAATGGCAAAAGGGTCAACGTGGCTGAAGATTCATGGGCCTCACAATTCCATATACACCCTCCAATCTGGCCCAAAACCCCTTGGGTTTGCAATTTTTATTTTATCATTTTTATATTTTGTTTGTCTTATTTTATTTTTTCCCTTTTATTAACTATTAACATAATTAATTTATTTTCTATAAAAAAATAAAAAAAAAGAACTAATATTATATTATTATTAATTTCATTTTATTTTTGTAAATAAATACTAATAAATTGAGTTAATTTTAATTAGGCAACTTTAACTTTTTTTTTCTTAAATAATTAAAATAATTTAGAATTAGGTTAACTTTTAATTTTATTTCCTTTTATTTTATTTCATTAAAAACATAAAAATACAAAAACATTTTTCTTTTAATAAATTAAATAATTAGTTTTAATACCATTTAATCACAAAAAAGGATAAAAAATTCATTTCTTTTCTTAAAAGGGTCAAAACCCTTAGGACGTTCCCGATTTAATTTTTTCGCGCGCATTTATTTTATTTTGATTATTTATGTAACTGTCTCCAGCTATGTAATAGTTAATTAGGAATTTTACCGCTTTATTTAAATTTCTCGCACTTTATTTTACAAAACGGGTCTTTATTTTTTTGGCGATGTATAGACCCGCGCCTTGTAATAGTTAGAATTTACATTTCTGCAATTTACTTTCCGCACCCCTAACTGTTAAATGCATGAAAGAATGAATGTATATAAAACCAATCCGTAGCTCACAAATAACATGTACAAAGACAATTAACTGAAAAATAACACACAAAGCACATGCCACTCCTAGGGTACGCTTCACTCGTTGCCTCGAAACGTGGTCATCAAGTATAGGGTGTCTTAGAGGTCGCCCTTCTGTCCAAAAGATCCAGTCGCCTCGAAACGGTTGCCTAGGATACAAAGGATCTAGGACATTAGGGTTACTTCTAAGATGTCCTACTATTGCTTCGGTGACCACATTGTCCCGATAATCGAATTGACCCGAACACCTCCAACGATGGTGCTACCTACCTCTCAATGGTAGGATAGAACTATCTAAAGGACTCTTACACAGCCTAATTCCTTAGAGTAGGTAGATTTCTCTCAAGTACTTACTCTTTTCAAAACAAAACAAAAACATCTTTTCACACCTCACACTTTCTAAAAGTTTTCAAACAAATTTTTCATACACTCTTGATGACATATACAAGAGTTACTTAGAAATTTTTCAAACGAAACTTTTTCAAACCCACACACACATTTGAAAAGCAAACAAATTTTGAAAACATAAGAGCAAGTACCTAAGAGCCCATGGATAACCATTGATAGAAAGGGTGCTAACACCTTCCCTTTCTATAAATCTACCTCCCGAACCGAGAAACATTCTCAAAGAAGGAATTTTGCTGTGCTTTCGTCCTTTCCATGTTGGAGAACATAAAAGACAATGGCGACTCTTGCGAAACCAGCTAAAAAACAGTCAGTTCTATTCCCACCGATCACACCTACGTATCCTCTAGATTTAAGTTCCAGGCTTTGTAATACTTGCTTTCTTCTTGTCATGTGCCGAGAGCATCCAGAGTCCAGGTACTAAGATTGGTGTTTCAACTTTGTTGTTAAAGATATCTGCAACATATATGATTTTATCCTTAGGTACTCATATCTTTTTGGGTCCTTGTTTGTTAGAGTTTCTAAAATTCTGTTTGAATTTTGGTTTCACAGAGTAAAATGCACTAATATATTTTATATCATGTGAGTGTCCATATGTAAAGTGTGAGTATAAAGGTGTGTGCTTTATAACTATATCATCAACTTTCTTTGGTTGATATGTGAAGCTACCGGTAAAAAACACAGAGCTGACACCGAACTTTATTTATCCTGAAAGAAGGGGAAATATCGAGAAAACCACAAGAGGATAGATAAGATGGTCTTGCAACCAAGAGAAATGGTTAAGGAAGTCGGTTATGCAAGGGGAAGGTATTAGAACCCCTCACATCCGCTGTACTCAACGAGATCCATTTTGTTTGTTTGCTTCTAAGGGTGTGTTTATCTATAACTATACTTGCTAAGGGGAAAGAAATGGTTTTTTATTAGTGTGTTCGTGAGGGTCTCACAACCCTTTGCCTACGTATCTAGTGAAGGAATCAGAATAACTTAGTTCTTCTAGAAAATGTTAGTTTGTTGGTGTTTTTTAGTGGGTGACGTTAGCGCACACATTCTAGCAATAGGCACGACCTATATCACAGTAGAACGAAGATAACATTCCCTTTGGGGGAAGTTTTGATTGGTTGAGTGTTTTGCAAGTTTTAAAATGAAATCAAATAAAGATTAAATGTTTTTGGATTTTTAATTTGTGAATGATAAGTTTTAATTAAAATCTAAAGGAGGAAGTTTATCCTAATGTTGTTATGTACTTATTGAGCTAAGCGTCTACCTTGACATAAAACGATATAAACGAGATTTAATCGCCTAATGGAGTTATTTAAGGGAACATGGAATCAAGAGTTGAACTAGCAAATGAATAAAGAAACTTAAATTCTAAATATTTCTTATTGGTTTTTTATCGAGTTAATAAAAGAAAGTAGTGTTCTTATGATTTTTATGAAAATGAAATATGAAACCCTAATTCTAAACACTCTAATGTTATTTGTGATTTTTTAAGTAATGAAAAAAATATTAAAGAAAATTAAAACCTAATTCTAAATATTTTTGTTATTTTATATAAAAAAAATATTAAAAGAAAATTAAAGCCTAATTCTAAATATTTTTTGTTATTTTTACATAAATAAATATGAAGACAATAAAAACAATTAACACAAAAAAAAATCAAGAAAAGAAAATGTAGAAGCCTATGGGGGTGCAAGCTAATCCAAGGCTGTGGTAGAAACCATTTGGGGCGCTAAAGCCCAACCAAGTTAGATCCATGGGGGGTTTTGTGTGCAAGACAATTCCCAAGTGTGTAAAAAAACAACGGTGGGCTTCAGGAAAAAATGGTTCGATTCAGGTGAGGCCCAATCCAACATTATCATCAAATTACTCTGTCACTATTGTTCAGTTTTTTATTAACAGATTATATTTAACAACATGGTTATTATTACCTACATTTAATAACAAGTAAAATAATAAAAAAAGGACTAAACATTGCGGTTTTGCTCAAACAGTCAGGGCAAAGAATTTGGACAATGATATCGCGTTCCTTTTCTTCCTCAAAAGCAACAACAACGCTTCAACATACTGTGATGGTGCCGATACAACCCTTTTCCTCTCTGCGGCTCACACTCTCCGTCACGGATCATTCAAACTCCCTTCCCCCCATGTTCTTCGAGTCTTTTTGACCTTCTCTCACCTCCACATCCTTTCTTCGTTCATCAGAAAGAAGTTTGCTCTGAATCTTCACGGTTATCCTTCGATTCGTACATCGGAAGGTGAATCCGAATCGAGTGGAGAGTTTTGATTAGGGTTTTCACGAAGATTGGCGTTTTCGCGTCTCCTTCAGATCTCTCTGTTCTTTCAAGCTCACACTCATGGTTCTAATAGGCAGTAACACCCTATTTCAGTCCATGCGCTCAAACAACAACAATGAAAAATTCGATTCGATTTCAGGTATGCATAATAACAACAAGATTCTACCTGATTTCTTAATGGTGTGGCAACACAGTAATTTCGGGAATTATAAACTACTTACAAGCTCAGAGCTAGTCCGAGGGTTTCAAAATCAGATGTCGCAGAAATAGTAAAGAAAACCAGAGGTAATTGCTCTAATTCGTTCCTCTTTAATTTTTATGATTATGGAAATTTGTTGTTGATGCTTCTAATACTTAATCGCAGGTTGAAAAATGTGAGGCTTGGGGGAAGACTTGAAGCTTTAACTTTCTACAGCATAACAGAACTACATTCTTCCAAAATTTTCCTTAATGTTTCAGTTGTGTTCTTATTACATTGTTGATGTAAATGCGATGTTGTTATTGCTTGTAAATTGATAGTGGAGTGTTTGTCGTTTCAGTTTATGGAATGAAGCGGTTGTAGTAGTGGAAGCTGGTTCTTGCTGTGTTGGTAAGGTCTGAAAAAAAGGAGGGTGATATGATTTTTGTGTAGAGGTTTTGATGTTGTATATTTGGGACGGGTCTATCAAAGGTTTTTTGTAGTGTTCTTTTTTTATTTGATTCCTCCTCCCTCTTGTTATCATTGTTGGCTCTTTTTATAGTGAGATAAGGGTGGATGTTTGGGGGGAAATGTTTGAGAAAGTTGAACATTCTTGGTATGTTGTCTTGGTATCTTTCTATTGCATCTCTTGTTTAACCGTTTTAGTGAGGTTTTGCACAGGTTTGGAGTGAAGCGGACATGGTTGTTGGGGCAGTATAGCAACAAGTTTTATGGAGGCTTGTAGCAGCAGTTTCGGCCTGGTTATGCAGCATAGCAGTAGCTGAAATTTTTACTGCATTGTTTGGTTGTTTATGCAGGGTATGCAATCGACCTTTATAGCTTGTAGTAGGGCTGCAGCTCACTGTTTTATGCAGGTTTGGCACAAATTTTGGCATGTTTTGTTCGGGTTTGTATGATGCAGGTTTTGTTGGCTGTTATGTTTCGGGTGACATCTTTCTGACCCTATTCTTTTCCTCTTTTTCTGTCTATGATGTATAACTGATGTTTTGATTTTCTCATAATTTCTGACGGGTTTGTTAGTTTAGGAACATGATGATACAATTAAGGTTTTGGCTATTTGCCAGCCTTTAGGGTTTTGTGAGTTATTGTTGTTTGGCCTTTTAGTTTGCTGTTGTTTGCTAGTCTTGCTGATGTTTTGGGCTGCTGCCGTTTTTGTTTGATTATGGCTACTATTTTTAATTTTGGGTTGCTGCTTTTTTGGATAGCTTTTGGACAGTTTATGTGCAGATTTTTTTCAGTGAAACAAATTGTTAGCATTATTTGCTTGTTGACTTTGTTTTTTTGCTGTGAAATTATTTTGAATTTCTTTTCCTTTTGTGAACCAAAGCTTAGACTTTTGTGTTTTGCAATTGGGACATGGCCCATGATTAAAACAATGTAATTCTGATTTTTATGAGGCTTTTGTAGATAGTAAGCATGATTGAACTCCCCCCTTGAATTTATGATTCCAAACACGAACCCTAATGACAAAATGAAAAATCTCTCTTAACAATTTGTTCTTGTTTGGAATTTTATTCAAATATTGATGGTTTTCTAACTCTTTCCCTCTTTATTGTTTCATGAGCAATGAGGATTGGATGGCAAAGGCAAGGTTGAAAGATAAAGAGGCCATGGCTAGCAAGAAGCTTGGAATTCTCTTGAAGAAGATGAAAATCTTGTAGAATAGCCTTAGGAATTGGAATGTAACATTATTTTCTTGAATGTATCCTTAGAACACTTTGTAAGAAAAACTTGTGTACGACTTTCTTGTGTGAATACGACTATGTCTTGTAATGTAACAACTTTGAATTCAAATAAATCTTCCTTTAATTTAAATTCAAACTTGAAATCTTCCACTTTGAATGTTCCCTCTCAAAAATTCATGTTGAGTAACGACTTAGAGACTTGATCATAACTTGCACCTACACCTTGAATTCCAAGAAATCCTTATGATACTTATACATTTAGAAACTTAAATAAATACTTTCCAAATCATATCTTCAATTCTTAATTGAAACTTAACTTCCATCTTAGCAACGACTCGCACTTCATGCAATAAAGACTTGAGATGCCTTGACTGGATGAACAACAAAATGACAAACGCTTTGAACGCATATTGAAGACGAATATAAGATTCGAATCACATAAGAATATCTCTTATGAACAATAGTTGATGAATTAACAACCTCAAACACCATGGCTAAAACCTTGTTCCTCTTGCACTTGATCTCGAGTTGTCTTTGAAGTAGATGAAGGAAACATTTGACAATACCCAGGGATCCAAAACCCTAATCTCTTGACAAACAAAAGGGAAATAAACCCTAATCCAGGCTCTGATGAGTTTGAATGATAAACAATCTTGTAACTTGATGAGAAGGAAATCCATGATAACCCTTCTCCCAAAACTCAATTCCGTAGTCCCCTAATCGAGAATCAAATGAATCTTCCCTTAACTGACGAAGGGACCTTAAAACCAACATGAAACCCTAGTCTTGAACAAATACTTCTTCTTGAAACAAAGTACCTTATTTAATTCAATGCATGATATGAAAATGAACTAGTGAAGATGATGTAGATGAAATACGAAGTCTAAGCCAGATAAAAGTAAAGCAGGTAGGGCAAATTTGGGGTACGACAATATGATTATTCTCCTCTTGGTTTTACATATCCTACATCTTTTCTGCCGTTTCTGCTAACTCCATAGATCATTAAAGCCATCTTTCTTCTATCTATGTTTTTAGCTAGAAAATTTTGAAAGTTGTGATCATATTCTTTTATGATGTTATCAGAACTAATCGAAACATCTGAAACAAATTCTTTCTGAGATTTTTGTAATTCATTTTTAAGTTTATAATTAATTTCTTTTAGCCCAAAGTTTTTGTTTTTTGTTTCCTAGTTTCTTCAGTTTCAGATACAAGAACTCATTTTCGGTTCTTGTATTTGACTCAAAGTTGCTGATATCTTTCAATAATTTCAGACAGACTTTCTTCTGATTCAGATTCTGATGTATATGTGTCTTCTGATATGTTGGCCATTAAAGCTATATTGGCTCATTCATCTTCTTATTGTATTTCAACTTCAGAAGATTCTGAGTCATCCCACGTTGCCATAAGAAATTTATTCTTTTCTTTGGAGAACTTCTTCTTAGGCTTTTCTTTCTGAAGATTAGTGCAGTCTCTTTTGTAGTGACCTTGCTCTTTACATTCGTAGCATAAAACATATTTGTTGCTAGATTTTCTGTATCTATATGATGATTCAGAGTGATTTCTTGTTCTTCTGGGGTTTCTAAATTTCCTCTGTCTGTGCTTCCATAGCTGATGGACTCTTCTGGAGAGAAGAGATAGATCGTCTTCTTCTGACAAGGATCCACCAGAGTTTTCTTTTTTTGCCTGAAAAGCTTTAAATTCATATTATTTATTAGATTTAAGAGCAAGAGACTTACCTTTCTTCTGGGGCTCAACTTCTTCTAGTTCAATCTCATGACTTCTCAAAGAGCTGATAAGTTCTTCAAGAGATATTTTGTTCAAATCTTTGGCTAGTTTTAAGGCTGTGACCATGGGTCTCCATTTATTGGGTAAGCTTATGATGATTTTATTTACATGATCTGCTGTTGAGTACCCTTTGTCCATAACTTTTAGCCCAACAATTGAAATTTGAATCCTTGAGAACATTTTCTCAATTGTTTCATCTTCTTCCATTTTGAAGGCCTCATACTTCCGAATAAGTGCAAGAGCATTGGTCTCTTTGACTTGCATGTTTCCTTCATACGTCATTCTCAGAGAGTCAAACATATTCTTAGCCGATTCTCTGTTCCAGATCTTCTCATACTAAGTGTACGAGATAGCACTCAAGAGGATTGTTTTGGCCTTGTGATGATTTATGAATTCTTTCTTTTGTTGATCTGTCATTTTCTTTATGTCGATCTTATGACCTCTTTCGTCAACTGAATGAATGTATCCATCAGTTACCATATCCCAAAGATCAGCGTTATAAGCTAGAAAAAAAATTTGATTATGCCTTTCTAGTAATTGAAGTTCTCACTATCAAAGATCAGATGTTTTCCACTGATTCTATCTTTCTCATCATCGTTATTATTGCTGATAATCTTACTTGGTCCCAGCATAGTGTTTTTTTACTAGGATCTTTTTCTGACATGTTTAAGTGTTAGCACCTTGAACCAGGAGCTATGATGCCAATTGAAGGATAGAAAAACACAAGAAAAGGGGTTTGGATTCGGGTATTCAAAAATTAAAATAGTAAGACACTTTTGGTTATCCTTGTTCATTTAAACTCAAACTACTCCAGTCCACCGACCAAGGTGATTTCATCTCTCTCAAACAAGGTCTTAATCCACTAATCAAAAACCTTGATTACACAAACACAATGAGTACCATCAATGTCTTCTTAAGACTAAACCATAACTTGATGCTCAAGGTATTACAAATTACAAATCAAAAGTGTGTACAATGGTGTTTCTAGAAAAACTATATCACAACTGTAATTTATACATAAGATTAAAGCACAATGAATAGACAAGAGAGAGCTAGTGAAGATATATCTTTGTATGCGCAAAAGTGTGTTTCATTATTTCTTCAAGACACCTTTATAACGGTGAAGCATATGAGACATGATAAGATGAATTTGGAAGGATGATAAAGTGTTGTTAATGCAGTTTCCAAAAATACGGATCTTGTTTTGTTCCAGTCATTACTCTTTAATTTGTAATGAATGAATTGTAACGCATCCGAACCTTGCTTCTTTGAAATATGATCAGAATGAGAATATTATTATTGAAACTTTAGATCCTCATAGTTTCTTGATATTCATATGATTAGAACTTGGATGAGACAGACATGTTGAAGCTTCTTTGCACTTTCAAAATATTTACTTATCAGAGTATAACTTGAGCTTAAGTGCCGAGTCTTTAGAACTTCAGTATAGGTGAGTGCATTGAGACTTTCTTTGTTCTTCCAGAACTTCACTTATTAGAGTATCAAAATTTAGCTTGCAGTTTTGGTGCTTCACAAGTTTATAACACCATAACTTCTTCTATTGAGCGCGTTACACGGATTTGCTTCTAAGTCTGTACGCTTCGTCTAATCAGAGCTTTGAAATACAATTCTCTCATCATCTTCTATGCTCTTTCATCAAAACTTCTTTGTATATTTAAATACTTTATTAAAGAGCATATTTGTTCTTCATATATATCATATATTTGTAATCATCAAAATTATTACTAAGATGTAGAAGCAAACTATGTTCTAACAACTTCTTCATATGTATTTAATGGCACTACATAAAAATATTTCAGTATGGGAAAAATATTTTAGTATGGGAAAAATATTTTAGTAATTTATGGGGGTTTAAAACCACCATAATCTTGGTGCATTTTTACTTTAATTTGTACTATTGTATATATGCTTTTTTAAATAAAATTTTTCAAATTAAATATTATGGCCTACATATTTTTTTTACAAAAATAGAATTTTTTAAATTTTATTTTTAACTTATATTAACATGATTTATTAATTATAATAATATATAATATATAATATAATTACAAACAATACTCCCTCCGTCTCAAAATACTTGTCATATTTAGAAAAAATATTTGTCCCAAAATACTTGTCTATTTATTTTACCAATGTATTTTTAATTTTAATCTTCTAATTGCAACTTCTAATAAATACTCTTACTTTATTGTTTTTTTCACTTAACATTAATTCTAATTTGAATACACCAAGAGTTGATAAGGATAATTTGATAAAATTACTATTCTCTCATTAATTTCTTACGATTTTTTAATCTCTGAAAGTGTCAACTATGACAATTATTTTGGGACGAAGGGAGTAATAAATATTAATTATAATAATATATAAAGAAACAGAGAAAAAACCCTTCAGTTAAAGCATAACATCAATTCTGCTTTTCACAACACGAATGACCCACTCCTCACAACTTGCTTCTCACAAGATGACCATCGATTCTGCTCATAATTGTCAATGTTCCACCTTTGTCTGCTGCTAACAACAATCATTGATTACTCTCCTGTCATCTTCCTCACTAAGGTTAGCTTAACCTTTTTTATCTTTTCTTTGTTATGTTTAGGTTTTCTCTCGATCTTTAAAATCTTGTTTGCAAAACCCTCATACAAATCTAGTCTTATCTCTCCCTTATTTCAATTAAAGCATCACATAATAGTAAGAGGGTTCAATTTCAATGAGAAATAGATTATAAGTTTTATTTAGAAATTTAGGGTTCATTAGTTAGGTGAGTTGGCTTTAATTTTGATTTTGATTTTAATTTCAATTTCATTTGAAGGTGTATTAACTATAATTTGTTCTTTAAAATAAAAAGAGTGAATAACGTTATCGATATCGGCACCCGTTTTGTCGCTGCTCTTTTTGCGGTCGTGGATTTTTTAATTTTGTTCTTAGTTACACAATTAAATTCTTCATATAATGGGTTTTTTGTTGGATTGAGTGTGGAATTGGTGGTTCTGAAAGTTTGTTGGGTGGCTTAGATCCCGTCTCTTTACTATTAGAAGGGCGTTGATGTTATGTGTGAGCTTTATGTTTGAGAGGTGGTATGTTATTATTCTGTCCTTGTGTGGAGTTATAAGTATGGGATCTTAGTTCCAATCATATTGCAAGCATCAAATAGAAATAGTAAAATTATTTTGAATAAATTCATGTCTTAAGTTAGCTTTACTCTTACCACAATACATATTCTAATCACGTTTTAGAGCTGATGGCATACATACTACTGTTAGATAAGCAGAAGTTTTTCTTTTGTTTTGTTCGGTTATATTTTTATAACTTAATTTTAGATTTTTTACAGGGCGTGTGTTGCACCCCAAATTTCACCTTCTTGTTTTTAGAACTTTAAAGGCTTATGTTTTATCATATACATTCATGCATTGTGATAAGATCAAGGTATTTTGGTTCTCAAGATCTTTTACAAGCTATGGAAGATGGTTGTGTTATCAATCAGTGCAAGAAGGGTCTCATGCCCTCAATTATTGAGTCACTCAAGCTACAATGGTTTCTCATACCTTAAGACATCTCAATTGTCATATTGATCCATTAGAAAATTGAATTTGAAAGAGTATTAAAGTGAATCACTGTTCTCTTATTCATCTCTTGAGATTAGGATTTTTGCCAAATGAAGTGTTTGATGCTTGTATGAACCAATTCCCTTGAATTATTATCTTCTCATGGTCATATGAGACATTTTTGTTCAAGAAAATCTTCACATGGTTCCATGGAATTAGGGTTTTGATACTTGATCATCACCTCCTAGCACAAGGGACCAAAATTAGACTTTTGGATTTAATCAGGATTTCTCTGAATTTTTTACTCAAACTTGGTTCCATGCTTCTCTACATGTCCCTAAGCATATATGGTTGAGAAATTGATCATCAATTTTGATTAGAAGAGGATCAATTGCACAGATGAATTCAAAACAATTGAATTGGGAAAAAGTCAATTATACAGTCAAAAAGTCAATTCTTGACTCTTTAAGGTCAACATGGTGTTGAATAAGTCAAATATGCTCAATGGGTGAGACTTGTCCAATTGGAATCTCAAAAATCAAGAAATCAAAGATGTTGACTTTTGTTGACTTTTGGACACTTAAAATTTTTTCTAAGTTTTTGGAATTTTTATGTTTATCCACCACTCTTTGAAAAGCCATAACTCCTTTATCCATAATCATAAATTTGTAAACTCATAGTCTTTAGAAAGAGGAGATTTCATACTCCATCTTTGTCCCGGAGGGACTATCCCCAAAAGGTCTTTGGATTTCAAGATATTTGAGCAAGAAGAGATGCTCTCATTCAGACTTAGTATTGGGTACTTAGAAAATTTTTCAACCCTCTCATTCTGTTCTAACTTCTTGAATTTCAAGCCATTTTTCTCCATGATTCAAGATCTAATTCAGTTTGCTCAATCCATCAAAGATATTCCATGTTTCAAGACCTTTTCAAGCATAAAAAGAACTCCTCAAATGGATCAAAATTGATTAGGCTATGGTTGGAGAAAGTTGGATCATTTTTATGATTGTAATTTTCAAATGCCAGGAAATTTCCTTTGGACTTCCATCAAACAGTTTTCAGGAATGTGTTCATAATCATTTTTCTTCTTGAAAAACTCATCATTTTTGGATAAATGATCAACACGAGAAATAAAGTTTGGAGCTTCCTCTTCAACTTTGATTCAAACTTTATTGCATTTGGTGCATCATAGAGAGAGAGAGAGATAATGTTAAGGTTTTAGGATTTTTAAATGTTAAGTATTGCTAGCATGATTGAGCTCGCGTGCGTAAGAGGCCTGGCCTGACCTTGCCTAGCCAGTCCAGTTTTCATTATTTTCGTGCCAATTTTTCAATGCCTTCCAAGCCTCATTTCCAAATGTCATCAACATCATTATTGAAGTCCATTAGCTCAGCTTTCCAAAGATATAAGGTTTGTGAAAAACACATGAGAGATGATGGAGATATTGGCTTTAGGTTGAGGTAAATTTCATGGCATGGAGTTGGCATCCAGTCTGACCAAGAAATTGAGAAATTTGCTGCAACATTCCTTGGCATTTCAGTTCAAACACTTTGATCCCTTTATGCTTGCCTCACTCTTTCCCAAACAAGCCAAACAAAGTGCAATTTTCGTGCATGTGCATGCTTCCATCGTGACTTGCCCAAAATGGAAACATTTCCTCCACTCTCTCTTTCACCCATGTGCAAGATGACAGCTCATCACACTCACGCATACCTCACTCACTCTCCACTCTCTATTTGATTATTAAAACTCAAATAACATCTGAGCTTATCAATACAAAACGTATGCCCCATGAGACTCTCTTTTTCACTCAAACTTGTGGAGAAAACTTTGCTTAACCATGGTTAAAGGCTTAACCTCACTCTCTAACGACTATAAATCAAGTTGTTCTATTAATTCTTTACACACACACACACACACACACACAAAAACTCTCCCTCTTCATTGTAAGCACACTCACTCTCACAAAGAAAGAGAAAAATCAAAATTCTCTCTTCACTCTTCAAGAAATTTTGCTTCGAGTTTCTCCAATCTCTTGTTCCAAATCTCAATTCTCCTTCATTTTCAATTCGAGGTAAGCTTCCACAAAACATAAACCTCTCATGCTAGCTTGAATCAGTGTGTTAGATCTTGTTCATAAGCTTGTAGATGGCCAAACATTATGTTTGATGTATATGGTTGTGCATCTTGAAGCTTGATTCATGATTTTGAGTTTTCTGAATTTTGTCCAATTCAAGTTTTCAGTGATTTTTATGTTGAATTTTCTCTTTCATATTGCCTCGATTGTGAAATCTAATGATTGTATGATGGTCCTTGTTTGTTTTCTTAATGATTTTGATGTCTGGATCGTGTCATTTGGTTGAGTATTGAAGGAGAAATTCAGATCTAAAATATGCTTGATGAATCTGTATTTTGAACTTGTTATAATTTTTCTTATACAATGATGTTCATGCTCATATTTCTATTTGATTTGTGCCTTGATTTTAAATTTTTTTGATACCATCATGTTCTTTGGAGTTTTATCTTCAATTTTGGTTTTGATTCCACCTCATTTCATTGAGAAACAAGAGAACTATGTTGCTCTGAAAATAGCATGGTGAAAACTGTTTTTCCTGTTAGGGTTTTGATAGAGGTTAGGGACGATGATGTGTCTCTCTATGATTGAACATGAACAAAACCTTTTTGCAGCCCTTTTTGGAAATATGAGGTGTTATTCATCTAAATCTATTTTGAATATTATTTCATTTTAATTGATTTTTCAAAATTATTTATAATAGTTTCACCTATTAAAAAAATATACAAAAAATAATTTAGACTTTATATTTAGTCTACTTTCTAATTATGAATTTTATTTTATCATTTTTGGATAATTAATTAATTCATAGAGATCAATTAGGTGTTTTAATCACTTTATTAGCTTTTTGATTTTATTTCCTAATTTTCATTAATCTAAAAAATTTCTAAAAATAATTTCTGACTCCCTTTAGATGTTAGGTTGATCTTGAGATTTTTAGCTCATTTTTATTGTTTATTTCTAACTGATTTTAAAATTTGTGAAGCTTGACTATTACTTTGCTAATTTCACTTGCTTATGTTACAAGTTTGATTTAATTATCTAATTTCCTCAACTTATAAAATCCAAAGCCAATTCGATTAGGGATCTTGGATGCATTAAGATCATGAAAATAGTTTTTGTTGAATTGTAAGCTTTGATCTTATATTTTTCACAAATTATTTTGTTAAACATGTCTAGTTTATGCACTTTGCTAAATAATCTTGATGTTTGCATTTATAATTCATATTTCTTCTTCAATCAAAGAACCACAACCTTTAATTATGACTTTTAGAAGTCCTTATGGAGTTAGATTTAATTTTTCTTGAATTTTCAAGTCCTCTTTCTATTTTTTTAACTTAATTTTTGATTGGATTTGTCCATTGAGACTTGCTTGAACTTTTTGTTTTTAATTTCCTACCTTATGGAGCTATTTTGGGGATTAGTTTTGGAGACTTAGTAGTCCCTGGATTCCTTTAGTATCACAGTAGCTTGGAACAATTTAATTGATCCCTTATAGCTATTGATTATCATTTGGTTTTGAATTCAAAATTGTGCAACTGTTAAACCTAGTTTGTGACTTTTGGTAAATCCTTTTAGCCAATTATTGCCATGATTGTGATTCGTTAGGGTTTACAGATATGATAAACTCAAGATATACTTATAAAGGCTTGAGATACACTTGATCTCTTTTGATCATTTTCTCATTTTATTTTGAGATTGATCCTTCCTTATGCTTCTTTGTTGACTATGTGAGATAAAATTAATGCACTTGTGAAACATATAAGGAATCAAGCTTCCTTCTCTTTACATTATTCTCAAAACTTGATTAGGATCTTATGTTAAAATCCTTTG
This sequence comes from Vicia faba, assembly GCA_948472305.1. Classification (NCBI taxonomy): domain Eukaryota; kingdom Viridiplantae; phylum Streptophyta; class Magnoliopsida; order Fabales; family Fabaceae; genus Vicia; species Vicia faba. The sequence continues at coordinate 139,836 of CATIWC010002479.1, read as the reverse complement.
AACCATTTAAGCATCCTAACTTGTATTCGTTTATGTGTTTAAATTCACCAAATATGATCAAGGTTAGGAGTTTGTTTTGATGCACTCCTTTGTCAAATACCTTTGATCCATAATGAGTGAAAATTTGTGTGCTTGATAGTGACTTCTAAGGTCATCATGCCTTTAAGTAATAGCTCCAAATTTTCTATGGCTTGCACTCAATTACAAGTCCATCATGATAACAATTGGGAGCCATATCCTTGTTTTAACCTAGTTTGTTCGTGATAATGTTTTGAATTCTCTAAGGGAATTTTGTCCAACATATTTATGCTTAAGTATTAATATTAACCTCTAATATCATATAATTTTCCTCATTCTTATTTGATCCTTTGTTAAGTACTCATTTACTAACCAACATGGTGATACATAAGAAGCTATATTCTCTTTTCTACTTGTGTTTTGAACATCATTGTCTAATGATTGCCTCATGAACTTTTGTGCCATGTCCCATGAATGTATCTTGATGTTGGGTACTTCCCATAACATATAATAACATTGACTTTGATTTATTTAAGTCATAATGCTTGTATGCTTCAAGGGACTATACTTTGACAATATATCATGACACTTGAGTGTGTTATCTTATTGATATTTCTCGAGGCTTTAAGTTCTTGATTGATATATTTTGATGGATTAACCATTGCCCTATGACATATAAGATATCATTTCAATCTTACTTGATCTTCATCATTGTTTTATTTAAGACAAGTACTATCCGTCTTAGATAATGTTATTCATCAATTACGTGACTTTTCTTGTGTATGAAGTTTCATCTTCTTACTTGGTTACTCTCAAGTATCATATTGAGTTAATTTACTATATAAGTCACACATTTCATAATTATTCAATTATGCTCCATTTGTTTGATTTTTACTTGTTAAATTAAACATGCTTGCTTGCCTCATTTGGCCACTTCCTTAGTGTGTTATGAACGCATTCTTTTATCCATGTTTATGATGTTTGAATATGTGATCTTAGAAGTTCTTTTCTACCGACTTTTATATTTTTTCACCCTCTAAACATGTTCCCTCTTCATCTATCTCTTCTTCTGCTTCACTCACCTTTAGGAACATGTTAGGGTTTGGTTTTAACCTAGTCTTGCACTAAATTTTGAATATGCTTAAGTAGTAATACCTTAGGATTATTAGAGGTCATTATTATGTGGTATATATAAGTTTTTTCTTCTGACTTCACTCTTAATTAACATGTCTTGCCATGTTCACTTGATCACACAATTGTTCTCACCTCACATCACAACTTCGATTGAAAATAGTTTGTGTACTTTGGTGTTTGCGCCATGTTTTCAATGACTATTTGAACTTATTTTTGATCATGAGGTTTGTGATAAGTGTATAACATGTCTATCTTTTCCCCTTATTCTTCATATTACCTATTCTTTTCTAATTTGTTTGCTTGTTATCAATGCATGAGGACTTATGTCCACTTAGGGTTGATTGTGATCCTTTCTTTGTTTGATTGTGTTGTGAATCTTTCTCAAGTGTGTTTATGTGATTATGATGAGTCCTTGATGTGTTTCCTTATGACTTGTACCCTTCTACATCTATCTCACTTCATTTCACCTTATTATACCATGTTTGGTTAGACACTTGACACATGATTTCTCATATGCTAGTGTGCTTGCCTTTTTGACTTTTCTTGATGTCATATTGTTGACCCTTCTTGGTTTTCCACTTACTTGAGATACATGTCTTATCTTGTCACTTATCTATACTACATATTTTTCTACTATGCCTACTTTTTTGTTTAGGTGATGTTTGTTAACATGTAATCCATTAATGATAGTTTATGATATATTAAACCATGTTTGGATTTAGGTATCTACCTCTTGTCTCATCCTTTCTTGCATTTTTTATCATGATGTGAAGTTTTATCTTCTAAATGCACACTTGCGCTCTTACTTGCCTAGTTAGGTAATAATTGCTTCTTCTTGACCCTTAATGATATGTTTAGCATAGTCTAACATGTTTAACATGTTAGGGTCAGAACATAGATTATATCTTGATGAGCTTTTATGCCATTCCTTTTGACTTCTTGTCATTTCTTTATGCTTTCTTCTTCACTTCTTCAAAGTTTATTTATGGAATCTTCATCTCTTTTGTGTTTTACCACATTGATTTGTATGTTCAATGATGTTTTATCATCCTTCTCTTTTCTTTAAGAATTGATGTTTTTTCATCTTAATGCATGTGTGCTTGATGTTTTATCATCTTTATGTGATTTTTTATCATCTTCCTTCTTGATGTTTTATCATCTTTATGTGATGGTTTATCATCTTCATTCTTAATGTTTTATCATCTTCATGTGATGTTTTATTATCTCTTATCTTATGTGTTTTATCACATTATTTTATGTGCTTGATGTTTTATCATCTCTTACTTTATGTATTACTATCTTTTCTCTACTTGATGTATTATCATCTTCGTGTGATGTTTTATCATCTTCTCTTTATCTTAATATTTTATCATCCCTTATACAATTGTTTCTTGATGTTTTATCATCTTTTCTTTCTTATGTGCTTAGGTATCTATCATAATTGCATGTGTATTTTTGTGATATTTGCTTTCTCTCTTATGTAAGTGTGATTGCTTGTTTCTTATTCCTCTTCTTCTCTCTTGTGAGGTTACCATGTTCCCCATAGGATCTTTAGTTCATTCTTCTCTAAGTTTGAACTAAATAGACTTTAGGTATGCTATCCATGCATGACAACATTAGGTAGATCTCACTCTTATCCTAACCTTAGATCTACAAGCATGACAACTTATCGGATTTAGATCCCATTTTGTTGGTCTTTCCTCTTTTGCATTCATGTTAAAACTAAAACTTCTTCTTTTTATTTTCAAACTCTCAAAATACTTAATAAGAAATTATGATAATCACACTTCTACTAAGTATTGGAAATGATTAGCAGGTTTCTTCTCGATCTTATCTTTCTTTCATGCTTAGTCTTTTGTGTGGTTTGAATCTCAAAGACTCTTTTCATTGGTAAAGTTAAGAAGTGGCTAATATCTCTCTCTTGAGGTTAACTAGCTATTATTCACAACAAAAATACCAACCAATACAAACCTTTTTGTCTTCATACGTTTTCTTTTAAAACATTTTCAAAAAGGACATGTATCGCTAGCATTGTCCATAAAAAACATACAACACATCAAACCTTTTTAGGTGAACTACGAGTGCCTTGATCCCCATTGCATGGTCAGTGGTACGTAGGCACAAAGGTTCACAACCGTGACAGGAACAACTAATATAAACTTTATGTTTGTATATACTTTGCATTCATTCCCTTAGCATTAGGCTTTATATTTTTACAGACCCTTATATAAAACAAACTTAAGTGAATCCTGTGGAGTACCACAGACGTGAGGGGTATTATTACCTTCCCCTTGCGTCTTCCTTGCCCTTTTCTCTTGGTCATGATGACCATGCTCCTTTCTTTCCCTCAAGTTTACTCAGTGTTTCCCTTCCCTCTCTTGGGATAAATAACATTGATGGTGACTCTTTTGCCTTTCACCTCCGTTCGCGCTCCGATGAAAATCCCAAACGCGAGAGCTGGCGACTTTGTTAGGGAGTAGTTGACCAATTGATGGTTCATCCTATGCAAGTCAGTCATAGCTTGTGTTTTTTCCATTCTTTGGGTGTTTTGTTTGTTTATTACTTTATTGCTTCATTTGTTTATTTGCTTTCATGCATTGCATCTTATTTCATGATTTCCTATGCTCTAGATATTGTTGTTGTGTTGTTTGTCTATGGGGTTGGGATGATACTATTGAGGTAAAAGGCCCAGTACCCAGGCTAGAGTTGTAAACCATTAGGAACCCTAGGACTAGAGTGGAGACATGATGGCTATTGGACGAGGTCCTACTAGTGCGGTCATGTGTGTCACGTTCAATTGAGGTACAAATGGGGTATTATCATCATACACGTCTATTGTTTTAATGATAGTACTTTCAGGCGGACCCATGATTCTGAGTCACCCTTGCCTTACCTTGACCTAGACTTCACCTGTGAGTGGGGAAGGGATGATTTTATAGGCACCGTTGGTGACTTTGGTTGTGTTGGTGACTATTTGGTTCTTGTTAGTGACTGTTCTGAACTTTTGATCCCTTGACATTTGGCTCTATACAACAGTTCAGCAGTGTCCAATATTATGGAAACCTTGATCCTGTCATGTTGCATCATAGCATATTTACTTTCAAAAAATGATGTACACAAATTATTAACCTGCATATGCGTTGTCATTTCAAGGATACTTTAGAGTTTTCATCTCCCTCGAGAATGGCAAGCAACACTGTCACCATCGAGATGACTACAAGAGATAATTTCATTTACAAGTTCAGTCCTAGTATTTGGCCTTTTCTTGAGGAACTTAAAGACCTTATGGATCACCAGAAAAGGAGTTTTTTTGGCAAAAGACACAGTAATCTCCTGTCTTTATTGGATGTACAAGTTGGGGATGTTGCTCTACAAACTTTGTTGCAATTTTATAATCCAGAGTTACACTGCTTCACATTCCAGGACTACCAGCTAGCTCCCATGCTTGAGGAGTACTATCACCGACTTAATATCAGAGTTACAGACCATGTTCCATTTGTATGAGTTTCTGATGATCCTAATTTTGAAGCCATTGCTAGTTTTATTTATTTTAACCTTAGTAATGTGAAGGGAAATTGGAGGCAGAATAAGGTTACTTGTGGTCTTCCTATAGATTTATTGGTAGAAAAAGCCAAAGAGATATAGGAAAAAGGTTGTTGGGGTGCTTTCTATGCATTATTGACTACTATTATCTATGGTGTGATCCTCTTTCCTGAAATCAAAGAAATAGTGGATTTGGCTGCTCTCTATGTTTTCATGAACAAGAATCCAGTACCCACCATGTTAGCTGACACTTACCATGCTATTCATTCAAGGCATGGAAAGAAAGGATTCATGGTTTGCTGTGTACCAATTCTCTACAAATGGTTCATGGCATAGTTACCTACAAAAGGAACATTTTTGAGTAGTGAGGACACTTGTACGTGGGCATCAAGACTAATGGAACTTACTTCTTTTGATATTTGGTGGTATAAACTCAGGGTTGAAAATGTCGAGGTGATTTTAAATTGTTTAGGTTTCTCTAATATTCCACTCATAGGAACAAAAGGGATAATTAGCTACAATCATGTTCTTGCTTTACGCCAACTAGGTTATGCTATGAGGCGTCAACCTACAACGAAGGAAGTTGAGTCTGTGTATTGCAAGAAGGGAGAAGATATTGAGTTGCTGAAGAAAGTGGAGATTGCATGGGGGCAATATTAGCAGGAAAGGGAAAGTGTTCTTTGGAGCGAAAAAGATAATAGATTATGGTCTTTACGTGGATTGGGTTAAGGATAGGTGAAAACTCTTATGTTGCCTTTTGAAAGAGAGGATCCTTTATATCCTTAACCCATTGAGCTACAAAATGATGTACCTAAAGAACGTTTTTATCAAGTGCAATTGGAAAATGGGGAACTCCGTCAGGATATTGAGGAAAAAGAAATGGAGTTGTATTTCCTAAGAGAAGAGAAGAAAGATCTGGCTCGCAAGCTTAAAGGGTATGAAGGAACAAGTACTTATGGGGTCAGAAAGGGTAAGAGAAGACCTGGAGTGGAAGATATGTTTGTTTCTACAAAATACTACCAAAATTCCCTTGAAGATGCAGAAGAAGGCGCCAAGAGTGCGTAAAATTTCAACTGTCCAACAACAAGTATAAAGGAAAGGTCAGAGAGCTTGAAAAGCAACTCAAGAGTACTAGATTGGAAAGAGATGCAAAGGAAGATCAAACAACCTGGGTGATGGAGGAGAACGAAAGACTCAAAGCTCAATTAGAAGAGATGAAAAATGCACCTATACCCATCCTATTTCCAGAATGCAAAGAATGTGATAGATTCCTTAAACAGTGCCAATATCTGGAAACTCATATGTACAAGAAGGATATGGTGATTGATAGTTTTGCTCGAGGACGTGATCACGAGAATACAAAGAGGCTATTGAAGGAAACCAAAGAATGAAGTGCATATTATTTTAGACAAGGAGGACCTGTATTACACAGAGATGAGGGATCCACCTCTTTGATTTGATGCTTTCTTTTCGGTTGTATGGTCACCACCATTCTTGTTGGATGTGATCTTTATCTTTTATGATGTACTATAGCTTTCTTTTGTATGAAATAATTTGATCCTAAGGTTTATTGTACGAATGAAAAGCAGTTTTTGTCACTATATCTCTTCTCATTATTGCCTATCTCTTGTTATCATGTTTGTTTGTCACTCTTGATGGTTGATAAAGCTCTTGAATATCCTGAAGATGATAAACATAGCATGCATATCATGCATTTCATGCATTACGTGTTTTTTCCAAGTCGACATTCTTAACTCTTGGTTCTACTTTTCTTATCAGAATTTACAAGACGACTACTCACCGATATTATACTAGAATCAATCTACCACGCTAGATGGAACAAGTATAGGCCGAGCTAGCTGGGATGAGGGCCCAGATGGATAATCAAATGAGCCAGTTCATGGACATGATCACCAACGTGAACAAAAGGAAAGATGAATTAAGGGATCTTTTTAAGAACCCTCGGAGGAACCAAAATAAGGATGGCAATCAGGGGGTGTATGCATACATCTCTATTGGATTTGGGAATAATCATGAACAATTTGTCTAACATCCCTACAATCCATTTCATCACAACCATGGTCATTTCCCACCCCTAGATCTCATCTTCTTATGGGAGAAAAAGGAGGAAATAAAAACAAAAGGAACCACCAGCTTCCGAAGTTTGACTATGACAATAAAGACCAGTATTCTGTACAGAAATCTGACCCATGTTTCCCTGTTGAGGATTGAAAGTATCTAATGCTTGAGGAGCGTTTAAAGGCTGTGGAAGGTCAGGTTATCCTGGGAATGGATTACAATCATTTAGGACTAGTTCATGGAGTAAGAGTCCCCTAGAAGTTCAAGCCTCCTGTATTTGAAAAGTATAATGGGCTCACTTGTCCAAGGACGCATGCAAAAGCTTATTATCGCAAAATGTCCGTGCACACAAAAAATGAAGGGTTGTTGGTTCATTACTTCGAGAATAGTCTGTCTGGGCATCTTTGGAGTGTGTTGTACCCCAAAATTTGCCCTCCCATTTTTCACAAGATATCACAACCCTAGGGTTTTCTCAGGTTTTCAAGATTGGTTCAAGAATCAATCAGACAGACTTTTCTTTGGCAGTAGATTAAGAATTAGGGTTTCTTTCGCACTTCTCAGAAGAAACTGAATTCTCAGAAATTCAATTAACTGTCACATGTTTTCATGCTTTTTTAAGTTTACTAAAAGGTTATTGGTTGTTCTCAAGGCCTGATTATCTGGGACAAGAAGTGGGAGCTGAGACTGTCATTTAGAATATTCAGGTTTTGACTGATCCAGGTTAACCAAATAATGTGCGTCTGGTAAGACATTTGCTTGTTAATGGAATGAAACGTTTGCTTGTTTATTGGAATACACAATGCGTATTGTGATTGGAATACTGTGGCAAGGTTATGAGATTACAGAATTTTTGGATTACTTAAAGTTTAAGTTATCTGTATTGGAAATATTGGAATGCAGTTTCAGTTATTTTAATCAGGAGTCTTAAAGAATCAGTGAAGACTTGAGGAGAGAATTGCAAGATATTGACAGTAGAAGATTTTATTGATATCAGATTGCCTCACAAAGATCTTTCATTTATTTCAGATGTTGATACAAAAATAATTTAGTATTCATATGTTTTAAGTTTTACAGCTTATAGTACTTGAAAAAATAAATTATTACAATTAATGGAAAATCGCTCTAAGTTACAAAGAATTGAATCTAAGCCTAAGTTTCCATTGCTCCCATGCTCGCCACAAAGAATTTCTTGCTTCCTCTGCTTTGCCACCATCCAACTTGCACTCACACAAAAGAAAGACAAAGAAAAAAGGGATTAGTACAGTTAATTAAATAGAATTTTCAAACAAGAAAAGAAAGAATTTTTTTTCATCATTAAAGTTTACCGTTTGGAATCAAAGTGCTATTTTTCATCATGTTTTTATTTTCCTCTTTGCAAATTACAAGAATATTGCTCTTCTTGGTTCACAAAGAGAAAAATAAAAAATGCAAAAGAAGAATGCAAAAGCAAAAATTATTCAAATACAAAGCACAAGGCAAACTAAAACAGGCGCCAAACTGTACATTACAAAGTAACCAAGCTGCATTGCAAAACAAGGTCAAACTGTCAAGTAACTAAGGCAAGCAGGCGCGCAGATGTAACAAGCCAAAGTGAAAACATAACAACCAAACTGCAGCATGCTTCCCAAACAGCACAAGCAAACCAAACTGGATGCAAACATTGCAACAAGGCCAAACTGGATGCAAGCAACCAAGACAAGCAACTAAAACATTGCAGCAAGGCAAACAATGCAGCAGGCAGAAAGTACAAATAGCAGGCAAACAAAGTACAAACAGCAGGCTAAAAGTACAAAGCATGGTGAACCAAATCACAAGCAAAGGGCCTGTGTCATAGCTTATCATCATTTTCCAAGAAATAAGACAAACTTTTCAGAAAAAGTAGAAAAGCAACTGCTTTATCATTGAGAGAGAAAGAGAGAAAAGATATCACCTTTTTTGAGATTGTACAGTTTGGCTAAAAATCTGTCACAAGTCACAAAGATATAATACCATCAAACAGCAAGAAGAAAAGGGGGGGGGGGGGGGGGTCAGTTTTGTCAAACAAAAAAAGATTGGCAACTCTCTTCAAAAGGTCAAAACTGCATATCAGTTTAAAACAATCACAAAACCTGTCCAACAAATAGAAACATTTCAAAATGGCATAACAAGTTTCAACAAATCCCAAACCTGTTATCAAACCTAAACAGCCCAACAGTTACAACCAAACTGTAACAAACTCACAAAATACTCAAAAAAACATTTTTTTCAAACTCTCCCAAAAACCTGTAAAACTATATAACAGTTTCAAGCAACAAGCCTGAAACTGCCAAACCACAAAAAACCTGCAAAACTGTAAAGCCTACCCACAACAGTTTCAAGCAATAAAACCACAACTTCAAGCAATAAAACTGCAGTTTCCAAAAGCCTGTTAACATCAACAAGACAACAATCTCCAAAAACCTTTAACAGTTTCAAGCAACAAAACCTGCACAAAACTCCCAAACCCTGTGAACCAACAAACAGCACAACCTGCATAATGCCCCAAACCTGTTAATAGTCCAAACTGTAGAACACAGTCAAAACCTGCATAGCAGTTCAAACAAACTGTAACAAATACTGCCTAACAGTTCCCAAGCTTGATAAACTGTAAACCTTTGAACCAAAAACATTCACAACTGTACCCAAAACCCAAAATTGTATGACAGTTTCAAATCTCAAAAACCTGTCATAAAAAACCAAAAAAACAAGCCACAACTGTAATAACAGAACCAAACTACACAATCAAAGTTTCAGTTTCAATAATCATCACTAAACCTTCAACAACAACTCACCAAAACCTGTATCTCATCCCTAACTCAGTTCAACAATAATCATCATCAAGGTTTCAGCATCATCATTGTCAATCATTAACCAACAAACAAAGTTTCAACAAAAACTACCAACAATCAGTTTCAGAACTACAATCATCATCAGCATTCAAGTTCAAGAGAGAGGAAAGAGTTTCAGAAGCATTTAGAATTATCATCATTCAAATTCAAAGAGAGAGGAAAGAGGTAACAAAGTTTCAGAACAATTATCATCATAAAAAAAAACAATCAACAACAATAACAAAGTCTCAGAAAGTATCATCATCAAAGGAAAGAAATCACCAGAAGCTCGTGCCTCGCCGTCATCATCTCTGCCCCTGCCTCCGGCCACCACGTGAACGCCATCAGTCCAACCTCTTTCCTCTTCTCTTCACAGAGAAAGTCTCACAGGTATGACCATTTCGTACCCCTTTGCTGCATCTCAAGCATACAATACCATAGGTTAAACAAACTAACATGAACAAAGCACGCGAATCAAACTGAAAAATGCTAAATCAAAAAGAGACCGAACCATACCGTTAATCAAAGCCATTGATCGTTAGGAGAAGGTGAGAGAGGGAGAGAGTGTTCCGACAACCATAGGGGAGGGGAAGATCAGTGAGGACGAGCGTTGAGTGAGATGAAGAGGGAACGAAGGCAAACGACGCCGCTGTGAAACAAGAACAACAAACCCTAATCAAAAACCAAACTGAGTTTTGGAATTGGGCCTGTCCGCCCCCAAGCCATTAAGCCCATACATAATTACTGGCTCGCACCCCCCTCTTTGCTGACCTTAGTTCTTTTTTTATTTTGTTTGGGCCTAACCTCCACAAACCCTAAAGCCCATTTTCAACTTGTCTTAATTTATTTCTTTTTTAACAAATTCATAAAAAATCAATACTTTTTAAAACTAAATTAATCATTGAAATTAATTTTCTTTTTTTAATTTATCTTTGCTAATTTATTACATTTAAGAAAATACCAAAAAAATTAGTTTAATTTTCTTTTTCTTAATTTATCTTTTTTTATTTCTTTTGTTAAAAATATACTAGTAATATTTTAAAACTTCATTTTTTGTAAAATAAATTGGATTTTTTTTAATTAGTTTTATTTAAATCATTTTTTTTAATTATTATACATAATAAAAATACCAAAAAATAATGAAGACTTTGTTTAATTAAATTTTCTTTCTTTAAAATATTTTTCCTTTTAAAATTAATAAAATACATAATAGAATAATAATAATAATTCTAAATTTTTTAGAATAGATTTTATTTATCTCTTTTTAATAAAAACATGCATTTCATAATTTATTGATTTTCTTTATTTCGTAATTTGTTATAGCTTTATATTGAATCGCGACAATTCGATTTGGTTGTAATACTTGATATTTGGACATTGTTATTCTTGTGAGACTCATCCCCATTTGTAATAATTGTACCCCCATCCCCGATTACTTTTGTAATAACTTAGACTTTTAATTCCCGCAATTTATTGCTTTCAATATATTGTGTAGTAATTAGGCGTGTATGGCAAGATTCAAAAACCAATCGCTAGATGACCTAATCCAAGAATAAACAACTTGAAATCAATACACTTCTCACACGAGCACCTCTAGGGTAACCTCGCTTGTTGCCTCGGAAACACAATCATGTCCCTCGAATATGCGACACTCTAGCAAATGACCCTTCGATAAACAAATATTGTAGTCCCTCGATGACCCTCGATGTTGCCTTTGATAAAACGATCTCGCCCCATACAAAATTGCTAGAGCGTCTCACAAGTTGCTTTCAATGATTGTATGCGATGACCCGCGCTTGTCCCGTTTAACATCCAAATACAAGGTTGATTACCAAATGCAATGGTAAAACAACACTGTCAAAAGGGTTAAAAACGTATAGGAAAGATCTTTGAGTAAAATAGGGTAGACAACTCTTAGTTACTTGATTAAAACTTGCAAAAACATCCTTGCTATTTTCAAACACACCTCACAACACAAATTCAAAACATTTCCCAAAACAAACTTTCAAACATTGAAATATCTTTTCAAAAGACAAACACCTTTCTATATATTCAAACAAGAATCATTACAAAGGTTGCCTAGACAAGGCCTCTTTTTCAAAGCATTTTCAAAAACCACACACAAAACACTATTTCAAACAATTGAAAAGCAAAAGCAAGTGATCTAAACAAGTAACTAAGAGCCCATGGATAACCATGGATGAAAAGGGTGCTAGCACCTTCCCTTTTCATAATCTACCCCCCGAACCCAAGAAAACATCTTAAAGGTCTTTCTTGTGCTTTTTGACCTTTCCTTTGGATAAAATAAAAAGTCGGTGGCAACTCTTGCTAAACCGCACAATTGCGAACACAAACGCAAAACCTCAAGTCAGTTCTCCCACCGTATCACAGAGTGGCATATGAATTTGGAAAGGTCACATATCTAAATCTGGAGAGACTTGGCAGAGGCCTTTGTCAAGCATTATCGATACCACATCGATATGGAACCTAACCATACTCAGATGTAGAATTTGGCTCAGGAACCAAATGAATCCTTCAAGGAATACACCCGGAAATGAAGTGAATTGGCTACTAGAGTTCAACCTCCATAGATGGAAAGAGAACTCATTAATATGTTCATGGGTACTTTGAAGGGTTGTATTATGATCGCATGATAGGAAGCACTTCTGTGGGTTTCTCTAAATTAGTAATGGAAGGTGAAAGAATTGAGGTTGGTTTGAAAATGGGAAGAATCTTGATTGGAAATTCCATTGGCTCCTTAGGTGGAGATAACAATAAACCATTTGAGGCATACGCTAAGAAGAAAGAGGGTGAAACTAGTGATATTCATTCCTATAGGGGAAGATGAAGGAACCTTCAGCATCAACAAGTTAATGTTGTATCTATTCTAGTGAATGCTCCTCAGCAACAGTGTCCGCAACAACAAAGGCAGCAAAATGCTCCTCGTTAGAACAATAATAATCAGCAACAAAGGTAGCCTAGAAGATTTGAACCCTTGCCGATGAGTTATTCTAAAGTGCTGCAACATTTGCTTGAGTTAAAGTTGGTCAATTTGAGAAATATGCCAGCTCATCCAGAGAGGCTCCCAGCCAACTATGATGCCAACACTAGATACGAATTCCATTCTGGTGGCATAGCCCATGATGTAGATAACTGCTATGCATTGAAATGCAAGATACGTTATTTGTTGGATGCTAAAGCTATTCAGTTCACGCCCAACAACCTGTAGCGGTAGAAATGTTGAGACTAAGCCATTTGATTAACTTGACTCGCACAAATTAAATAAAAATCTCCACCACGCTTTTTTGTTTCCAAAGGAAATGGTAAAAGAGTGAATAAACCCAAAAGAGGCGGAGAGAATACAAGTACGGGGGTTGGTTATGCAAAGGGAAGGTATTAGCACCCTAAACATCTACGGTACTCCGCAAGAACCTCTTTGAAAATATGTGTATTTTGGCTATAAAAGGTGTCAACAAAATAAGATGGTGGAGATGAGAAAAGAAGTATTTTTTTTACAATTTTTTCACCCGCCGCGGTTGAAAACCTTTAGTGCCTACGTACCACCTTCTGTGCAATAGGGGGTCAGGGTACTCGTAGTTCAGCTCAAGAATTTTAAAACACAAACGTGTTGGTTAATTTTAAGAGAAGAGACACCATCATCATATCCGAGTGGAAAACATACTTACTACTCATGATTATAAGAAAGGAGAATTTGCATCATCTCGAAGTGGATGATATAACTTGTATTTTAAAATCAATAAAGCCTCACTCAAAACCCAAGTGGAAAATATCTCACTTCACTATATATTATATAAGTACAGTAGCTTGCGTCACTGCACGAATCGACAAGAGTCTAATCTTTTTGAGAAAAAAGTTTTTTAAAGTAAAAAGCCAAAGTGGCAAAATGTTTTGAATGAGTTTGATCGACTTTTAGTCTTCTCACAAAAAATGTCAAAGCATGATTAATATTTACAAAAATTTTATTAAGAAAAGATTTTGAAAAATACATGGACATATGTCCAAGTTTATTATGAAAGCGGTTCAAGTTAGAAAACAAGAAGAGTTTTGAAAAGGAGAGAGAAGATTTTTGAAATTAAAGAAGATGGGAGGAGATGAAGGGACTATCCTAAAGCATAAGGTAAAAGTTAAGGAAAAGAACGATCTAACTAACAAGAAGCCAACACTTGACATAAAGAGTCAATGTAGAATTCCCATTCTTTGGATTGAAACCAAACAAGAAAAAAAATACTAAACCTCTTAAGAATACCAAGCTTCAGATGAATTAAGTCTTCACAAAAATTGGGCAAAGTAACAGTGTATACAGAGGAATTCTCAATCACAGACAAAGCATATAATCAGAATAACTTGCACAAAAAAAATCAACCCAATGTCTTGGAGTAAACCCCAATAACTTCAAACAAAAATAACAACAGTGTCACAATGTCCCCAGGGTATCAAGCCTTCTAATCCAAAGTCCAAGAGGTCCACTACTCCATAATGCCAAGAATAGTAACCAAGTAGTCCAAGTAACCTTAAAGCTTTTAATGTTCAAGTTGGTTATTAAGTGTCTTCAAAAAGAAAAGAAAGATCAAGTGAGCAAAAAATAAATAAAAAAAGACATAAATATAAATGCTTAAATGAGCAAAGATAAAATGACATAAAGACAAATGCTCAAGTGAGAAAATATGAAAATAACATGAAATGTAAATGCTAAAGTAAATGGTGCATAAAAGTAAAGGCATAAAGTAAGAGAACAAAGTAAAGTCAATTGTTAGTGAATTAGAAGTTAGAGGTTAGTTGAATGACCATCTTGAAACTTGCATTTTGAAAACTCATTAGAAGATTGATAAAATCAAAGCTTCTCAATAACAAGTTTTATTTGCTTTTTATCAAGTATATCATTCATGTGAAGTGCTCAAGGCAAGCATATATGATCAACGATGTTTAAATGACTGACTTAGACCAAAATTCATGAAAGTTCATTAGAGGATTAATAAGATTAAATCCTCCTAACAATGAACCTCAAAGTTATTGGGTCAAAGGTTTCAAATTAAATATACTTGGGCTTGCAAACATAGGTTTGGGCCACGAATGATCATTTTTTCAAATTGAGACAAATTTAACGCTATGTTAAGAAATCGTAAGTGAACTTATGTAGAAGTCACGCCTATTTTAAGGCCGGTCAATAGAAATTTATGTATCACATGTTAAAGAAATGATATATAGATCATTCTCCAACAGCATGTAATACAAGTAACAAAGGGATAAGAGGAAGAAGGAGGGGATGTATCATATAAAATTAGGGACTCAAATATCATCAACATCATTTATCTATTTTGGTGGATTTAATTTTTCAACCTATCAACACCCAAAATCCAATGAGGTTGAGGAACTTGTCCCAAAATAACACCGAAGTCAAGGCCAAACAAAATAATAAAATAATACTTAATAAAACAATATTTAAAATGATTAATAAAAGGGAAATAATTGGTAAAATACACAAATATATTAAAACACCAAATTAAAATCCTAAAAAAATAGTCAGAGGTCAAACATGAGTCAATAATTATTGACAAAAATTTTCAGAATTTTTTAAAGTCAGAAATTATTTAGCAAAACAAGCCAAAATTTGTAAAAATTAGTAAATTAAAAAATAAAAATAACATGAGGTCACCATTATTTGTCAAGAGGCTATTGGATCCTTCCATATTTTTTCCAGAATTTAAAAATCAAGAAAAGTATTTTTAAACAATTAAAACAAGTCAAATAAATTTAAAAATCATAAAAAATACCAAATCACAAAATAAAATTGTGAAAAATAAGAATCAGAAAGAGAAAAATCAAAAGTATTTTTGAGAATTTTTTTCAGAATTTTAGAAGTCGAAATGAATTTTTTTATTAATTTTTGAAGTTTGTAACAATTAAAATGTAAAACCAAAAAATAAAAATAAAGCCAAAAATATATAGACCATTGGATCAATGTCAAAACACGTTAGTAAGCTAATCCAAAGGACCAGATGTGTTGTGCATGATATGGACATTAAATAATAAATCAATGAATTATTTATTTAAATACAGATTTTGAAAAAAATGTGTGACATTATGTCATTGGTTGAGAGATGACACGCTGGTCATCTTCAACCTCCAGCCACACGCGAATTCCAGGTCTTACAATCAGTAAAATCAGGAGCTCAGACCGGTGTCATTCGCTTCATCTCTTCAAGACGATTTCAATGGTACCCTCGCGAAAAATTTATTTGAAGTGCAGCTCAGTCAATTTGAGAAAAACCAGAGAGTTTTAAAAAATTTTGAAATCGAAAACAGATGCATCAAATGCATTGACTGATCAAAATTAAACCATCAGTAAGCATCAATGAACATCATAGACCATTACAATAATTTAAGTTAGAAGAATTGATGCCCTAAATTACCTGAACAAAGTCAGATGAGTTTACTCTGAAACTGGACTTGGCTAGCACGATTTAGGACACATCAAGGCTGGATTCTTCTTCTGTTAGCTTCGGGGAAGTTCAAGGATGAAGGTTCAACAAAGAAATTGGATTGAGAGATGTTTTAAAACCAAATTCGAAGTTACAAAATTGAGAGGTATGGAGGAAGTTCAACAAAGGTTCTTTGGCTCTCTAAAGCTTGTCAAATGAGTGGGATATCATCCTATATTTATAGGAAAGTGAATGATAATGAGAAACAAGAGGAATTATGGGAAAATCTTGCAAACCAAGCCAGTTGTTATAACGCCAAACGCGTGACTTGAAATGCCTCAAAACGACCTCATATCAAGTGCAATTATTGTCAAAACGCATCTGGCCAATTAGTTAGACATGGTAAGCAATTAAACCTTGAGTAATTTTACCTATAATCCAAGTTTACTCGTGGTAAAAAAATCTGACTTGAAGCAAAAACAGATTCCATCGAGCCAACTTGAATAACACATAACTCATTACTCAGGGACCTTTATGGGATGGTTCTTGAAGCATTTGAAAGACAAGGTTACAATATTTACAATGTGCCAAGAAAGACATAATTTGGATGCGTGACAAAAAAGGTATGTCCAATTGAATTTGTGAAAAACACATGGATGTTTTGTACTTAGAAAAATTATAAGTGTTGAACTTCAAAATGACCTATAATGTTCTTAAAAATTAAATGACTTTCTACTCAAAATTTTATATTGATTTATGAAGATGAAATGAAGTAAACCTCTTGAATTTAAGTGTGAAATTGAGATCACTCAAAAATCATAAAAATTGTAAGAGTTATGGTCTTTGGAAGACGATGAACAAATTTTGGGAAAATCACAAAAGACCTATAATCTTTTCAATTCTTCAACCACTTTCCAAGCATTCTCAAGTCTTGCACATAAAAATAATGTTTTAGTAGACATCCCAAATATTATTATGGAAAAATAATTGGCTCAAGGAGATAAAAATTGGCCAAGTTATGATCATTTGAAATAAAACCCTAAAATTCAAAGGCCTTTCAAGGAAACTTGTAATCTTTCTCAATCATTAGTGATCTTCCATTCAAAATTAGCCTTAGATATCTGAAGAGAGATTGTTAAGGACCCTTTAAAGAGAATTATGGGTTTGGAACCGATAAAAAATCTAAACCAATAAGCAAGATATGGTCTTTAGAAGTAAACAAACCCTAGCTCAAAGAGTGTCAAAATGACTTGAAACCCCTTTAAACTTTTGATAAGTTTTGTTGCACAATTAGATCTCGAGGATGTTTTTGATGATGATAAGAACCCATAGCAAATAGAAACAACTAAAAATGTTGAAAATTGAAATAGTTATGCACTTGTGATCATTGAATCTAGTATTTTCTCAATTAGGTCAAACTTGTTAAGCCAACCTTGAATATCTTTGAACTTTCTTGGAAAAATAAAGCATGATGAATCATAAGAGGGCTTGAAATGACGTTGTCTTGAAGAAAGCTAAAATATGGAGCTTAAGTGTCAATGAAGCTTGTTGAAGAAGACATGGAAATAAACATATGAACCTATGAATCTTCTTGATGAATTCCACCACCAACTCTGAGGAGATCTTGATCTAAATAAAGTGAGAGGGCTCCTTGAACCACAAATCTTTGATGCCATAGACATGACCTTGAAGATTGAGCTCTTTCAATCCATTATAGAACCATTTGATTGAGAATCACCCCTCAAACCCTATATTAGATGGTGAGATGAATGCAATTGTGATCACCTACAATATGAACATTCATAGGAACATATATACACATATTTATGTTAGTTAAAAGAACACATGCACAAGATACACAATTCAAGGTGCTTGGTAATCCCTCAAGATCAAACTTAAAAATAGGATAAAGAGAGAAACAACCCTAATATGTGTGCCTTGATGCATTATGACATGAGATGATGAGAAATCTTAGGGACACAAATTGGGGTATAACAGCTGCCCTTATTTAAGTGTCTTCTATTCGGAGATACAAAGAATCAAAATATTCGTCTCGACGCGATTAAAGATACTTAAATACAAAACAAATCCTATTTTTGGCCCTAAGATGTCATAAAATGCTTATAATCATGAATGCAAACAAACAACTCCAAAGGTGACACAAAACTCCACTAGGTAAGCAGAGGAAAAAAAACAATAGATCAAAAAGAGAGTCCAACCAGGAAAATAAATAGATGGGGAACAAAAGATTCAACTCTACTGGGGTAAAACCCAAAGAGGAGATAAGGTATCACTAACTTAATAAATGAGGAAAAAGTAATGGATAGCAATGATCGACAGATAACTACAAACTTCCCACTCCTAGAGGGGATAGTAAAAAGAGAGTAACATCGACTCATAGGCATCGAAAATTAACGACCTGAAGGATGCAAATAGACACTGTAAGATAATACTCATAAATACCAATATTAGGGTCGGTAACAAATGATTGGCATCCGTACTTATAACTGGAAACAAATGATTGACATCAACGCTCATGGCTGGGAGCAACTCAACTTTTTAGAGCAAAGTGAATCTCAATAATGAACCATCTCCCATAATGAAGAGACTACCATCCATCGGAGTAAAACCTCAACAACGAATTATCTCCCATAATAAATAGACTACCATCCATCAGATTAAAACCTCAACAACGAACTATCTCCCATAACAAAGAGACTAATATCCATCAGAGTGAAACCTCAACAACGAGATATCTCCCTTGATGAAGAGACTACCATCCATCGGAGTAAAACATCTCAACAACGAACTCATCAGAGTAAAATCTCAACAATGAACTATCTCCCTTAATGAAGAGACTGCCATCCATAAGAGTAAATCATCTCAACAACGAACTATCTCCCTTAATGAATATACTACCATCCATCAGAATAAAATCTTAACAATGAATTATCTCCCTTAATAAAGATACTACCATCCATCAGAGTAAAACCTCAACAACGAACTATCTCCCTCAATGAAGATACTAACATCCATCAGAGTAAAACCTCAACAATGAACTATCTCCCTTAATGAAGAGACTACCATCCATCGGAGTAAAATCTCAACAACGAACTATCTCCCTTAAAGAAGAGACTACCATCAATTGGAGTAAAACATCAACAATGAACTATCTCCCTTAATGAAGAGACTACCATCCATCAAAGTAAAACCTCAACAATGAACTATCTCCATTAATGAAGAGACTACCATCTATCGGAGTAAAACCTTAACAAAAAACTATCTCCCTTAATGAAGAGACTACCATCCATCGGAGTAAAACATCTAAACAACGAACTATCTCCCATAATGAAGAGACTACCATCCATCAGAGTAAAACCTCAACAACAGACTATCTCCCGTAATGAAGAGACTACCATCCATCAGAGTAAAAATATCAACAATGAACTATCTCCCGTAATGAAGAGACTACCATCCATTAGAGTAAAACATCTTCTCTGGCATTAACAGACTTACTGGGGAAGAAGAGGTTTATTAAATAAAGAGATGTGCCACTTTTTGTTTACAAAGAGGATTGTGATAACACTGCTGGGAAATGAGTCCTGACTTCCTGGGGAAGTGCCAATACATTCCTGCTGAGGAGATAAAGTTTTCATGTGCAAAATAAATGCATATTCTCAATCTAGGACTCAAAGCTTACATAAATCAAAAGAATATTACTGTCGGGGACCAATAAATCCAAACCAGGGATAAATTGGGGTGAAACAGTCAACCAAAATGTCATCTAATGAGGAATAAACTCAAATGGGGATCATATTCTATTGAGATAATGAGTTGAATAGGAAGGCTAAAGCAAAATTCTTCCACGAGGGATAACTCGGTGGGGAAATTGAAAGGATATACACTTTCTTCTTAAGGTAGACAATCTATTAGAGAGAGGGTAACATAACTCTGCAAATAGGGTAACATGCAAACAAAAACATCAATGAATGTAAACGAGAAATGAATTTTAATTCAACTATGCATGATGTGTGTGTGAGTGTATGAATGTTATTGTGTACATGCTAACAAAACAAACATACTACACTAGGGATAACCAGACAAAACCAATATGGGTAAGGACAACACTCGGCTTATTCCGGATAAAGATTCCATAAGAGAGTAAGCACTGATTGAGGAAACAAATTCCTACTTCACGACTTAACTCCACTGGAAGAAGCATGGCTTGAAAATAATCAGAGCACAATCTGATAGCAATAAATCAATATAGTTGTAGGGATATAACATCGTCCTCCAGATTTCACCGGGGAATATCATACAAAATTTGCTAGGGATAACAATGCCACATCGTCTAGACTTTAAATAGGGATTCTGTATTGACTTCACTAGGGAAGACAACATCGTATTGTCTAGACTTCAACTAGGGATTCTGTACTGACTTCACTAAGGAAAACAATGCCACATCATCGAGGGGAGCCCAAATACATTCTTCAATATCAAGAGTAATGGTTGTGCAAACTTCTATGGGGAGAAATTATGAAATTTCATTGGGATAACAACTTTTAGAGAGAAGCATAATCTTTGCTTCATTTGCGGATCTAAAAAGTTAACAATGCAGTAGGAAGACAAAATTATGTGGATTTTAAATCAAACTCAGCACTTGGCGAGAGAAAACCCAAAAAATTTCCAGATGTCTCAATACTCCTTAGGAAAGTATTGCCCATGTCTAGCTACGTAGCTGGAAAAAATCCAAGTCAAGTCTTGACTGGAGAATCTGGGACAAAGGCATCAAACTGTGCAAACCCTAAACCAAATAATCAATCTGGAGGAAAAATTTGAACCAAAACTTAACTAGGTAAAAAAAGGATTACAAGCCCAACATTGCACCATATATCAATTGGTATGAAATCCAACTATCCAAGGAATGAAACACAAGAGGATCATGCACATATCAGCAAGAGTAATCCCGGGATACCTCTTGGGATGTCTTTTCAAAACTTTGGAGTTCGTCCATCCTTGGAATCATTACTTTTTGTTCCACTTGAATCACAAAATCTGAAGTAAAAAGTAATTTGTAAATTATTCTCCCCATAGAAGTTTGATAATTATTTTCAAACTTCTACAAAGAAAGAGTAATGATTTGTAAATCTGAAGTAAAAAGTAATTTATAATTGTAATCATTACTTTATCCAATTATTTTCAAACTTCTACCAGGAAAATTTATTCTGTTTAGATCTCTAACTTTTTCCTAGACCGCCCTTTCGGGTTTTCAGCCTACTGAGACGCTCTTTTTTCCCCCTAAGCCGCCCTTTTGGGTTTTTAACTTAGTGAGTTGTTCTTTTATTTATTTAGGTGAAGTATTTCTTGACTACGCCAGCATTCATGGGACGTGGGAACTCCTCATCATCCATATTTTCGAGAATCAATGCACCTCTAGAGAAGGGTTTCTTGACAACATATGGGCCTTCATAATTGGGTGTCCACTTGCCCCTAGATATGATCTTCCTAAGCACGAGGTCGCCTTCTCTGAATACACGAGGCTTAACCTTCTTATCAACAACTTTCTTCATTATTTTCTGATATAATTGACTATGGCACAAATGTTTCATTCTCTTTTCTTCAATTAAATTCAACTGGTCAAACATGTTCTAGACCCATTCATCCTCTGACAATTTGGTTTTCATTATTACATGCAAATAGGGAACCTCAACGGGGAGCACTACTTCCATACCATACAGAAGAGAGAACGACGCTTACCCTGTTGAAGTGCAGACGAATGTACGATACCCATGCAAAGAAAAAGGGAGCATCTCATACCAATCCTTATAGGTAACAACCATCTTCTGGATGATATTCTTAATGTTTTTATTATTAGCTTCAACAACCCCATTCATCTTGGGCTTGTAAGGAGACGAATTATGATGGACAATCTTAAATTCTTCACAAAGTTCTGTCATCATTTTGTTATTCATATTTGAGCCATCATCAATGACAATCCTTCTTGGCACATAATACCGACATATAATATTGTTCTTGATAAAATGTACTACCACTTTCTTGGTGACGTTAGCATAGGAAGATGCTTCTACCCATTTCGTGAAGTATTCAATTTCCACCAAGATGAACGAATGTCCATTCGATGCCTTGGGTTCAATAATTCCAATCATATCTGTTGTACCCAAAAATTTGCCCTCCCATATTTCTCAAAATATTTCAAGAAAGATCCCTAAGTTGCTCAAGGTTGTCCAAGGGTTGACCAGACAAGCTCTCTCCTAAGGCAGTCCACCTCAAATTAGGGTTTCATGTTGCATCAAGATACTTGAGTCCAAGGGATCCCAAATTCTCACCAATGTCCTAATATGTTCTCAAGATTATCCATGTCAAGTTTCAAGCCCTACAGAGAAAGTTTGCTCAGTCAATTGCCCAAAGGCTTGAAAATTGACTGTGCTAGGGCAAAAGTTAACTGTGGCCCACATACAGTAAAACTTCAAGATTTTTGGTCAACATCCTCATTTTGAAGTATTATTCATAATTTTATCAATGTTTGATCATGATTCATCAAGGATTGCTCATAATTCATCAAGACTCAAAAGTTGCTAAATTAGGGTTTTGTAGGAAAAGTCAACTCAACTTTGACCAAGCATAACTTTCTCATACTTTATGAGAAATGACCCATCCAAATCTCATTTTTAAGAGGATGCAATTCCCTACAATCCATCTTCATATCCCAAGTTCAAAATATGCACTCATAAGAACTTATGAATTTGGACATTATAGGTCATTTTGAAAAGACAACAAAAACACCTTTTTTGTAAAAGCTTCATACATGAGAATGGAATATAAAATTGAGATGAGACAAAAAGGGTTAATTAGAGGACATCTCAAGATTTCTAAAAAGTCCAAGAACACCTCCAAAAAGTCAAAATTGAGGAAGTTATGCATTGGTGAAGTTGACCCTTTTTTTCAAAATTGCCAAAAGTCAAATATGTCCAAAATTGCAATTTTTGCCAAATGGGCCCAACCTTTTATGCTTTCATTGAGTTTGTAACATGGTATAGGACCTCTAAGCCCACCCATACATTTTTCTACTATTTATGCTATTTATTTTGATATTTTATTCATTAAAATTCAGAATTAAATAAATAAATAATGGAAATAATGTAAATTTTGATGTGAATCTATTTTGGGCAAGTTTTATGCTGGTTTATGTCAATTGATTTCATGCAATAACCTTTCAAATATGTCCAGGTTCATCCACATGTGAAAATGGTATAAAATCATCAAATATGGCATTTTTTCAAGTTTTGATCATGGTCTTAAAACACAATATTATGAGGGAGATTATTTCTATGCTTTCTTGTCCCCTAATTCTCCTCTATAAATATAGAGCCATACAAGCTTGAAAGACACGCAAATCCTCTCTAAAAAGCTCTCAAAAAGCTCTTCAAAAAGCTCTCCAGAAATCAAAGAATTGGTGCAAGTCATATCTCGAGGTTCCGGTCTCTCTCAATTGATATAAAGCCTCAAACCATCCTCTTGAAGTCCTCAAGAGTCTTACAAGGCCCAAGATCAATCCATCACACGCCTAGCACGCCCCCCGTTTGACAACACCGGTTTGGTAAAATTTTAAACTTTGAATCTCTAATTTTAATCACATTTTATAGTATGCTAACGTTTGTTTGAGTTTATATAGAACAATTATGGATGGTTGAATCATAGGTTCCACGCAAGAATAAAAAAAACACCATTGTTAGAGCATGAAGCTTTCGAAGATTCGGGCCTAGGGATTTCTGACGATTGCACCCCCTGTTTACTTTTGCTACTAGGCCCTTTTTTATTTTCATGTTTTATTCGTTTTATTTATTTATTTTAATCCATTTTATTTTTTTATCAATAAACAAATATAAAAATCACATAAAAATAGATTTAGGATTTTTTCTTAATTAAATTTTAATCTTAGGTAAAACTTTAATTTCTTTTTTGTAAATAACATAAAAATAATTAGAATAAATAGGTTTTATTACTAACTTAATTATATTTTATTTTTTCCCTAAAATAACCAAAGAAACCAAAATAGGTCATGTAATTATTTTTATTAATTAATTTAATTAACTAATTAATTGCATATTTAATTTAGAAAACTTATTTCTTTTATTAAAAACAACAAAAAATAATTTTTCTTTTAATTAGGTTAGAAGGGTAAAAACCTTAAATTCTCGTCGATCTTAATTCTTCTCGCGCGCTTTATTTTTATTATTTACCATATTGATGTAACTGCCTACAGTTTGTAATAGTTTAATTAGGACGTTTATTTACATTTATCGCTTTATTTTCAAAGGGTTTGTTTTTGGCTATGTAAATACCCGAAGCCTTGTAATAGCGTAGTTTAAATTCCACACTTTAAATTCCGCAAATTATTAACTGTTAGATGTATGATATAGGGATACATGACAAGAATGTATGATTAATTTTAAAACAGTTAGATCACCCTAAATGTGCAAAGATAAATAAACTGAAATTGAATCATTCGCACATGCGCACTCCTAGGGTACACTCCCACTTGGTTGCCTTCGGTAAATGGTCATTGAGTATAGGATGCTTTAGTGGTCGTCCTTTTGTCTAAACAAAGACCAAAGTCCCGATTCAGAAAAGTTGCCTCAGAATGGTTGCCTCGGAATTGTTGCCTCGAATAATTGATCTAAGACATTAGGTTTATTACTAAGACGTCCTAACATTGCTTTAGTGACCGTACGTCCCTTTCGAATTGACCCTCAAAACTCCAACGACGATGCTACCTACTCACTAATAGCGGGATAGCGTTGTCTAAAGGAAACGAACATAAAACGATTCTTTTTTCGAGTAGGTAGATTAGTTCTTAAGTACTAGCTCAATCAAAACAAATTTTTCACACTTACACTCCTTTTCAAACAAGTTTTCAAAAACACTTCATTACACTCTTGAAGACAGAAGCAAGAGTTAAATCGAAGTTAAAATAAAAACTTTTCAAAACCCACAAACACAAAGAAAACAATTTTTTGAAAATGATAAGCAAGTACCTAAGAGCCCGTAGATAACTACAGATAGAAAGGGTGCTAATACCTTCCCTTTCTATAATCTACCCCCCGTACTCAAAAATATCTCGAAAAAGGAGTTTTTCTGTGCTTTTTTCCTTTCCTTGTTGGATAAAATAAAAATCGGTGGCGACTCTTGCTTACCGCGACATTTTGCAAACACAAACGCAAAACGCAAACCAACAATTCCTTAAAAAAGGGAAACACGTCCCAGTTCTGGCCACCGTATCACAATATCAATACCCCACATAGAAAAAGGCCACAGGGAAGAAATAACATTGAGAAGCTTTGGAGGCACATGAATCTTGTCAGCATAAATTTGACATTTATGGCCCTTCTTCACAAACTTGTAACAGTCAGATGCCATTGTCAACCAATAGTAATCTACCCTAAGCATCTTCTTTTCCATCGAGTGTCCATTTGCATGTGTGATACGGTGGCAGAACCGACTGTTATACTGGTTTTGCATTTGTGTTCGTAAATGTTGCGGTAAGCAAGAGTCGTCACCGACTTTTCTTTTATCCAAATTAAGGAAAGGGTCAAAAGAACAGAAAAATACATTTTCGAGAGTTTTCTGAGTAAGGGGGGGGGGGTAGATTATGGAAAGGGAAGGTGTTAGAACCCTTCCCATCCGTAGTTTTCTATGGGATCTTAGAAGTTTGCTCATTTTTTTTAAAATACCTTTGTGCTTTGTGTGTTTGAAAATGTTTTGAAAATTCCTTAGTATGGCAAACTTTGTAATGTTTCTCAGGATAGTGGAGAAAGTATACAAAGTGTTTTGAAATTGTTTTTGAAAAGTAGAATTTATGTACTTTCTCCACTATCCTGAGAAACATTACAAAGTTCTCCATACTATGGAATTTTCAAAACATTTTCAAACACATAAAGCACAAAGGTATTTTAAGAAATGAGCAAACCTCTAAGAGCCCGTAGAAAACTACGGATGGAAAGGGTGCTAACACCTTCCCTTTCCATAATCTACCCCCCTTACTCAGAAAACTCTCGAAAAGGTCTTTTTCTGTTCTTTTCACCCTTTCCTTAATTTGGATAAAAGAAAAGTCGGTGGCTACTCTTGCTTACCACAACATTTGTGAACACAAACACAAAACCAGTATAATAGTCAGTTTTGCCACCATACACAGAACTGACGACTCTGCTGGAGAAAACCTGATGTTGGAGCAGTAGTTGGAAATTCCTGTTCTACCGGGGATACAAGAACACCTGACGTTACTAGGTTGTAAGTTGAGGATATGCCGACGACTTTTTAGTAAGATGCCCCTGCCTCTGTACATGCTGAAGAAAGTACCTGCGGGGACTTTGTGGATGGTTTGAGTGTCATCCCAACTCTTGGGGTTCTTGATAAATGCTGATCAGAATGATAAGTCTTCTACTGATAAACAAATGACAAGATGATGGGACATAGTCGTACGTTTTTAATCCCTAACTTTTTCCTGGACCGACCTTTCAGGTTTTCAGTCCACCGGGATACCCTTTTTTTGCTCAAGCCACCTTTTCAGGTTTTCGACTTGCCGGGTGTACAATTCTTTTGTATATATCCCTAATTTTTTCCCGAATTCTTTTGGTTCGTTGGGATGCCCTTAATTTTGCTTAGGCCTGTCAACCTAGTGGGTCTTTTTCATGCGTAGTATTTTCTGACTATGTCTGCGCTCATAGGATGTGGAGAGTTGTCACTGTATATGACAACAAGTGTTATAGAAATGCCAGAAAATGTTTATGTGATCGCATGTGCCCTTTCATACGTGGGAGCCTGTGTGGGGCTGCTTCAAGATGAATCTGGTGCGCCTGATGTTTGATCAAGTTTCTGATAGTCTTGAATTTCCTAGGTATCTTTTCTAAGAACTGTCGTGGAAGGATTCAAAGACATGATACTGACACCATCTTATATTACTGGCACAGACAAACAATTTGGTTGTACCAAAGATTCAAATTTCAGAGTGATTTTCTGCTGGAATTCCCGATCAATGTAACAGCCCCCGAGTGATTTAGACGGAGATCTGCCCCTGACTATTCAACATTTTTGGAGAGATTATTTGCATATTGGCTTGACTGCCCCAACTTAATTAGACACCATGTCATGCCCCTTGATTATGAAAGGCTTGTTATTGGGGATGTTTTTTCCGTCTGAGGTGATTCTGTTCATTGAGGGGGTCTTCGTTCACTGAATATTCGTTGTGTGAGTTTATATGCCATTTGAACAATTAACCATATGAAAACAATGTCATTTAAAGAATGCAAAGCTCATGTTTGTCTTGAGATTTTTTGTGAATGCGTTTTTTATAGTAAAACAAAATTTGCAAGAATGTGGTATCAACTCATAATTTATAGAAAATCTTGCAGGAGTCAGGATACCTTTGTAACAGTATGCTCTCGAACTAACCCATGCTTCAGCTAGGACTTTTAAGGGTTGTAACGTGACCTGGTTCATTGTTTAAGAAACAAAGGATGAAGGCTCAAAATTTATTTGTACCCACCCATTCTTCATGATATTCTTCAGTCCTATGCTCAGTTAATTGTGCATTTCGAATCCCAGTTGAGTTTTGGAATGTTGGCCCTGATATTCTGGTGATGGTTCAAAACTTAAACGTTTATTTGAGAAGGCGATCATTTTTGTGACCTTTTCTTTTTGATTTTGCTATCCCTGTCTTTTTCCTGAACTGTTTCTTTTGTGATTACAGCCAGCGGGATGCCTCAGTTTTTTCTTAAGTCTCCTTCATAGGTTTTGACTTAATGGGCTTTTATTTTGAGAGATAACGACTGCCTGTTCTTAATGATTATGTGGAACCATCACCATATTTTGGAGAGCATCTTCAACACTATTTGTCGTGTATGAAGGGAAAGCTTGTGACTGAATGCACATCTGAATTAACTGAGTAAACTACCCTGCCCCAGGTTATGATTAAGGGTTTTAATTTGTGTGAAAATAAAACTCCTACTTCTTAGGCTCAAAGGGGTTGACTAGGCTTTATCTTCCTTATAACATCATTGTTTAGGATTTGAAACAAAGCCTATACATCATCAGTGGGGTCTGTTCAAAAGCATATTGTAGAGATTATGGTATCATTCTCATAATCCTCCCTTTAAAGGCTTAGAGCTTTTAATCAAGAGTTGAATATCACAAAAAGGAAGTAAGAAAGCAGTTTAAGCATAATGAAAACAAATTAATTCAAGACAAACATGTGCAATGCATTTATGAAATAACAAAGTTTGACATGACAATAATTGTTTGAAAAAACAAAGAAAATACAACTTGACAATTCAAATGAACAAAAATGCTCTCAATCCTGGCCATGATTTGGCATGGGAGAAGTGATCACGTTGGGAGTCTCAGGAGGGTCGAACTCAATCTCCTTGGCATCAATCATATTTTGAATCTTGTATTTCAGTGTCCAATAATCGTTAGTATCGTGCCCAGGACTTCCAGAATGATAGGCACACCTTGCATCAGGATTGTAGTTAGGAGAAGAAGTCTTAGGGTTTGGATGAGGTCCTATCAACGTAATAAAATTCATCATCAGCATATGTTGTAATGCTTGAGACAACGACATTTTGATCTTGGTAAACTGTCTCTTAGGTTCATCTTGCCTTCGCTAATTACCTCGTTGTTATGGTCGTTGCACGTGGGCCGAATTAGAGACCATTACTGCCCCTACAAATTGGTGCTAGTCTGCCTTATTATGACCATTCTGGACATACACATTATTGGCTTCCCTCTTACCAGCAAATGGCTTCTTCTCAGCATTAGAAGATACAGCCATCGGGATCTTCGCACTCTTGAGACCACTTTCGATCCTTTCTCCAGTCAGAACCATCTCTGTGAACTCGGATGAGGAACTCCCAATCACCAGATTAAAGAACGGGCCTGTCAGAGTGCCCATGAACATGTCTACCATTTCCCGATCATTAAGAGGAGGTTGTACCCTACCAGCTAGATCCCTCCATTTTTGGGCATATTCCTTGAAGCCTTCGCTAGAACCCATAGACATGCTTTGAAGTTGAGTACGGGTTGGAGCGAGGTCAGCATTGTATTGGTACTGCTTGTAGAAAGCAGCAGCCGAGTCTTCCCAGGTATAAATGTCTTTTCTTTCTAGCGGATAGAACCACTCCAGTTGCGCGCCAGCTAAACTTTCTTGGAAGAAATGGACCCATAACTTTCGGTCAGCAGTGTGAGGCTGGATCTTTCTGACATATGATCTCAAGTGAAGTTTAGGACAAGAGATCCCATTATATTTGGCGAATGTGGGAACCTTGAATTTTGGTGGGATGATCACGCCAGAAACCATCCCTAATTCTTCAAAGTCCAAGCCAGGTATCTGCTGAATCTCCATAGCATTGAGACGGTCCTCCATCTGTTTGTATTTATCATCATCAGGAGGATATTGTTCCTCAGAGTAATCAACTTCTTCTTCATCAGCCTCGTGGTTTTTTACTTCTTCATGATTATCCCCTTCGTTTGATGGAGTTGTGCGATCTAGAGCTCGTTTAACCGGTCCTCTGAGTCTTTTTCCCATATTCAAGATGCCAGCCGGTTTCTTTGCATTCTTCTTCTTCTCTTTGATGATGAGAGCTTTTAGTTCTTCCTGCCCCTGGGCCAAAGCCATGAACATTTATTGGAACTAAGTGTTTTTATCTTGAAGGTCTTTTACTGTTTGTTCAAGGGCCATTTATTTTGCTGAAATAAACAACAAAAAGATGAGAAACCTGTACTGGAAGACCTGTTATGAAATGGCATGCATGCAATGTTTTCAAGGATCTCTCAGGGTAAACAAGAAAATGTTAGAGGTTAAAATTTGCAGCTTTGATTGAAGAACTTCTTATCATTGAGTGTCCTTCTACGAGAGTCAAGCTCACCATATCAAGTGGGTCATAGCCCCTGACTCAAGTTGTTGAGTTTTGATCTTTTGATGACATTGGCTAGAGGAAAATAAATCCCCTTGCCCCTTGCTAGACTTCTGATTTATCATAACCTGCATCACAAACCCTTGAGATCCTTGAAATAATTAAGGAAATGATGTGGCATGATGTTATGATGTGTATTCTATGCGTTAAGCAAAAGTGTAAGGTGATGAAGACAAGTGAGTCTAAGAAGTCTAGGTTACTGGATAATGACTGTAAACAAATCCTGCAAGGAGATCATGTTGTTAGATAAAAACCCTGCAAGTAGCTCAAGTTGAAAGCAAACAAATCACACAAGCAGCCTTAGGTTTAGGCTTGCATGAGGTTTGTAGGTAAGTATCCTCTTGAATGTTCAGTTGGCTCAACCCGTCCTATTAATAGTAACCGGGTTCTAAGGAGTCCCAATATCATTGACCTTCCCATCAGGAATTGTTTCAGCTCACGCACCGAAGTATTACGGCCAAAAAATCACAAAAGTCCAGTCTTAATGAGTGTAGCATCGAGTATCAACCAATGTTCAGTCGGAACCAAAGCCAGTTATCTCACTACTTCCTAATGGCTAGGATGAGTCGATTAAAGGTTCTAAAGGCCAGTTAGTGCTTTAGTGGCACTATGAGGAAGCCTAATTTTATCCTTGATTTACTCAAGGAACATTAGTACAATCCAGAGTATCGTGCTAACATAGCCACCACTTCGTCCGTATCGGTCTACACCGTACAACCTCCATGATTTATTGCTACTTACATAAAAGGTGCCCAAGATCCGAGTGTAGGATCTTTACAAGAATACCCTAACAAACCCTCAAATATAAAGGAAGCAAACATACAATAAAGCATTTAAAATGATGAACTAAAACTCTAAGGTAACCCCACTTTTTATATCCCAAGCAGAGTTGCTAGTTTTGTGATACGGTGACAGAACCAACTGTTATACTGGTTTTGCGTTTGTGTTCGCAAATATTGCGGTAAAAAAGAGTCGCCATTGACTTTTCTTTTATCCAAATTAAGGAAAGGGTGAAAAGAACAGAAAAAGACCCTTTTGAGAGTTTTCTGAGTAAGGGGGGTAGATTATGGAAAGGGAAGGTGTTAGCACCCTTTCCATCCGTAGTTTTCCACGGGCTCTTAGAGGTTTGCTCATTTTTTAAAATACCTTTGTGCTTTGTGTGTTTGAAAATGTTTTGAAAATGCCTTAGTATGGCGAACTTTGTAATGTTTCTCGGGATAGTGGAGAAAGTATACAAAGTGTTTTGAAATTGTTTTTGAAAAGTAGAATTTGTGTAAGTGTAAAAATGTTTTGAGCAAATTTCTAAGAACTATCTACTTTTATACTCGAAAAGGGTCGTTCTTTTCCTCTTTTTCTTTAGACAATGATATCCTACTATTAGTGAGTAGGTAGCCCTATCGTTGGATATTTGAGGGACATTCGAAGGGACGTACAGTCATAAAGGCATCATATGGAGATGCTTTAGCAATTTTGTTTAAGGGACTAGATCATTTACCGAAAGGCAACTGTAGGGTCATCGAAGGACTATGATCTTTTGAATTACGTGTCTTTTGCTAAAGCGTATCTATTCTCGAGGGACCTGACTTCTTTTTCGAAGAAAACCAAAGTGGGCGTATCTTAGAGGTGTATATGTGCATGTGTGTTATGTTCAGTTATTTTAGTCTTTGAATTTAAGTTTGCTAGCGTTTTGTTATTAGTCTTTCAATACAAGCCTAGTTACTAACAGTTAATATTTTGCAGAAATTTAAAGTGCGGGAATTTAAATCCTACGCTATTACAATGCTTTGGGACAGTTACATAAAAAAGATGCAAGAAAGTAAAGTGCAGAATTTAAACCTAGACTATTACATCCCATAAGCAGTTACATGAATATAAAAGATGCGAAGGTAAATAACACACGCGAAATAAAGAAACATCTAAGAAATCCTAAGAATGCAATTTTTTTTTGTTGTTTTTGTGTTTATTGAGAAAATACTTAAAATTAAAGTGAGAAAAATCTGATTCTAATTAATAAATAAAAGAAAAAATGATTGTCAACTAAAATTAATTGAAATAAAACTAATTCTACTATTTTTTTTGGGTTTTTATTAAGAAAATATTTGAATGAAATAAATCTAAGTCTAATTGATTTTAAATTAATAAAATAATGTTAAGATAATTAATTAAATTAATTTACAAAATTAAAATTAATTATAAAATCCTAAGTCTAATATTTTTTATGTTTTTTTGATTTTATGTTATTATAAAAAAAAGTGATTTAAAAGAAAGTAAACAATAAAACAAATAATAAAAAAACAATTGGGCCAAATGTGCATTAGTAAACAAGAGGGTGTAAGACTTGAAATCGCTGAGCCCAAGTTACTGTCAGCCCAAAGGTGCTATTGGATTCAGTGAGGGAGGTTGTTGAGGGTGCATGATGGATTGCACGCTGAGAGCACTGGATCCAGATTGGATGGTGGTGATCTGATAGTATATGGTACATACGCTTGGCTTGTGAACATTGGATCTGCAAGTAAAATTAGAGGAAAAACAAAATGCAAGAGGCAGGGGTCGAACCCCTGCCCTCACATGAAACACGTTAAAGTATTCACAATTGTTAATAGCACAAATATGGATGCAATAGGTATTTACATGGCGTGAATATGCAGTTTCTGTTTCAAGAAACCTTACCAACCGGTGATGCATGGATCTGGTGATCTAAGATGTTGCAAGCCTTGGGAATGGATGGAATAAGTTCCTATGAATCTTAGGAATACGACTGAGAAGTTGGTATGGATGGATGATGGCTGAAAAACTCAGTTTCGAATTTCATAACTTTTATGCTTTTTTTGGAAAATTTGTGGGAGCTCTCTAGAAATGATTTTTGTGTGTGTTTGGCTTGGAAATAGCTTGTACTTATAGTGGAGAGGGAAGAGACAAGCTTTCATGGCAAGAATCTTCACCATAATGCAATGTTTTTATGTCAAAATCAAACAAATTTAATAGTTTCCAAAACTTGAAAATCTTGCCCTTTCCATGCTTGAATGTACCTGCACACTTTGGCACGAAATTATGGGCTTCTAGGCAGGCCAAATCAATAGCCCAAAGGTCAAGGCCCATCTCCAAACATTTTGTACAATTTATTTTATATTTATTTGAAATAAATTAAAATAAATATGTAAAAAATAGGTATAAAATGCAAGGCCATGAAAAAATAATATTAGAGGCCCTCTATAAACTTAGGAAAATATTTGAACCTTAAAAAGTTAGGTCATTGACACAAAATTTCAAATTTGCTCAATGCACCATTCTTGAAATTTCCAAAATTTTCCCAACTTGGGCAAGCCATAACTTACTCAATTTTTATCTCATGATGATAATCTTGGACTTTTTGGAAATCCCACGATGTCTACTTCAATCCCTCTTTTAAGTAATTTTGCATTTAAAGATTTTGTCTTTATGTAAAAGGTCTTGGAAAAAAGTGGCTTTTGTTGACTTTCTTAAAATGACCTGTAATGTCTGAGCTTGTACCTTTCAAATGGTGCATTTATTAAACTCGAGGATAAAATAGATTTTGTAGGGAATTGTATTCTCTTCAAAATGAGATTTGGTTGGGGGGAAATGGATGAATTATGTGAAAGTTATGCTTGGTCAAAGTTTAGTTGACTTTTCTAATAGAAACCCTAATTTAGCAAATCTTGACTTTTGATAAATTAAGAGAACTCCTTGAAGAATCATGATCAACCCTTGAACAAATGAGGATTAACACTTCAAAATCTTGATGTTGAAAAAAATCTTGAAGTTTGACTGTATATAGGCCATAGTTGACTTTTGACCTAATACAATTAATTTTCAAGCATTTGAGCAATTGACTGAGCAAACTTGTAGTGGAAGGAATGAAACTTGGAATGGACAATCTTGAAGACATATTAGGACCATGGAAAACATTTGAGGCCTTTGGAGTTAACACATCTTGGTTAAAAGTGAAACCCTAGTGTTGTACCCCAAAATTTGCCCTCCCATATTTCTCAAGACATTGCAAGAAAAATCTCCAAGTGGCTCAAGGTTGCTCAAGAGTTGGTCAGACAAGCTATCTCCTAAGGCAGTCAACCCCTACTGTGTTCTCAAGTTCATCCATGTCAAATTTCAAGCCTTGCAGAGGAAGTTTGCTCAGTCAATTGCTCAAAGGTCCAAAAATCGACAGTGCTAGGGCAAAAGTCAACTGTGACCCAAATACAGTCAAACTTCAATATTTTTTTGTCAATATTATCATTTTGAAGGATATTTAATCATTTGATCAAGGGTTGATCATGGTTCATCAAGGATTGCTCAAAATTCATCAAGACTCAAAAGTTGCTAAATTAGGGTTTTGTAGGAAAAGTCAACTCAACTTTGACCAAGCATAACTTTCTCATACTTTATGAGAAATGACTCATCCAAATCTCCTTTTTAATAGGATGAAATTCCCTACAATCCATCTTCACACCCCAAGATCAAAAAATGCACTCACAAGAAGTTATGAATTTGGACATTATAGGTCATTTTTGAAAGTTAACAAAAACACCTTTTTATCCAAAGCTTATAACTTGAGCATGGAATATCAAAATCAGATGAGACCAAAAGGGTTGTTTAGAGGACATCTCAAGATTTCTAAAAAGTCAAAGAAAACTTCCAAAAGTTCAAAATTGAAGAAGTTATGCATTGTTGAAGTTGGACTTTTTTGCAAAATTGCCAAAAGTCAACTATCCCCAAAACTTCAAATTTTTTCAAATGCGCCCATTCTTTTCCACTTGATTTGAGTTTGCATAGTTGCCCACGTGTCCTAGCTTCAGCCATGAGCCCATATTTCATTTTTATTATTTAATTTGATTTTTAATTGAATTCATTTATTTTAAATCAAATAAAATCATAAAAAATCCAAAGCATTGATAATTCATGATCTCTTGGCTATTTCAGGCTCCACATTCAATCATTATCATCATCAAATTCGAATCAAACCAAATCATGTTCAAAAAGATTGAAATGAATCAAATTTGGAAGGTTTTTCATGGAGAATCAAATCAAATTTGCATTCATTATTGGAGCAAGATTTGAACCAAATTTGTTACCCTAATACACTGAGCATTACATAAGCAAGCATAAGGGACGAAAATCAGGGTTGGAGAGTGCAGAGAGAGGCATAATCAGAATTGGAAAATTCACAAAAAAGTGAGAGATCAAAGTCCAAGCTAGAGGCGTTTTCAGGACTTGGGACTTGTCTCAATCAATTGCTGATCATCTCCAGAAGCTTTTACAATCCAGACCACGCGTTTTCAAGCACTCTAAAGCACTGTAAGTACCTCGCGGATCCGCTTCCTTCTTGAAATCGTAACTCATTATTCTGGCATCAGTTGAACAAAGTAATTACATATTTGTGATCACAAGAACATTTGCAAGCTTTTTGTATTAGTGAATTTCATTTATATGATCTGTAACAAGAATCACCATAGTTAGGGTTCTTGGAGCTTTTTTTTGGGTTTTCTATTTTAGGGACAATTGATCCACAATAAGGGCATGGTTTTGATCAGGAAGCCAGGACGAGTCAAACCATGTTCTTGGAATGGATTTATATGGCCTAGAGAAGACTTTAGGATATGCCTGCATTTTTAGCCGCAGATTCAAATCCGGAGGTATTCTTTTACAGGTTTCAAGACAGGGACGATGAGGTGTCCCTTGCCCATTGGTGGATTCAAATGTTACACGCGCGTTTTTATGTTCTGGCAATGATTTTTGTTTTTTTATATAATATATATGTTTTGTATTATTATAACAAATCCAACAGCGTGTACCAGTGGTCAACCAGTCAAGTTCCAAGGCGTTAGTGGCTGGAGGTCAGGGGTTCGATCCCTGCCTCCAGCACTTTGCATTTTCTTATTTCTTTTCAGGTATCCACATGCGCGCGTTAGCTTGCCAACCCACCATGCGCCATCATTCATCCAATTGCCAGATGGCCAAAGGCCAAATCTGAAGGTCCATGATTGGAGGTCTACCATAGGCCAAGTCCAGGTGTGCATACCAGATTCTAGAAAGTCAACAAGGCCAACACATATTGGGCCACGAAATTGCTACCAGCACCCCCAAAATTCAGGCCCAAACTCTCTCTTTCACTTATTTTATTTTATTTTATTAATTGTTTTATTATTTTTATTTAATTTCTAACCAATCAAAAATTCTGTTTTTTTATTAAATAAAATCACAAAAATCTTTTTTATTCAATCAAATTTTTAACCTTTTTTATTTTTCTTAATAAACACTAATTAATTAATTTAGGTTTTAATTAGAATAACTTCAACCTATTTTTGTAAATAATTAAAATTAATTAAACTTAATTAGGTTTTAACCACTAACTTAATTAATTTTATTTTTCTTTACTAAATAATTAAAAAATCTAAAAAATAATTTATTAATTAATTAATTTAATTTAATTTAGTAATTAATTTAGGTTATTTCTTTCTTAAAATAAAAACAACAAAAAATATTTTTCTTTAACCAAAAGGGTCAAAACCCTAATCATGCGCTCGATTTAATTTCCCGCACGCGTTGCTTATTTTTATCCAATAATGTACTTGCTCCCGGATTGTAATAGTTAAATAGGACTTTTAATTATTGCTTTACTTTTCAAAGGGTTTGTCTTTGGCGATGTAAATACCCGACGCCTTGTAATTTAAATTTCGCTTTTTATTTCCGCAAATTATAACTGTTAGATGGTTGATAATAGGGTTTGCATGACAAGACTGAATGTTAATCTTAAAATCAAATTAGATTACCCTTAACATG
Organism: Vicia faba; assembly: GCA_948472305.1. Taxonomy (NCBI): domain Eukaryota; kingdom Viridiplantae; phylum Streptophyta; class Magnoliopsida; order Fabales; family Fabaceae; genus Vicia; species Vicia faba. The sequence continues at coordinate 102,993 of CATIWC010002479.1, read as the reverse complement.
TACCAAGATAAAATAACTGAAAAACGACACACTCGCACATGCGCACTCCTAGGGTACACCCCACTTGGTTTCCTTCGTACGCGGTCATTGAGTATAGGTTATTTTATAGGTCGCCCTCTTGTCTAAAAGATCGTAGTTGCCTCGAAATGGTTGCCTCGGATATTGTTTCCTCAAACAAATGATCTAAGACATTAGGGTTACCGCTAAAGCGTCCTAACATTGCTTTGGTGACCGTAAGTCCCTCATTCGAATTGACCCTTAAACTCCAAACGACGATGCTACGTACTCATCAATAGTGGGATAGCATTGCCTAAAGGACATTAGCATAGAACGATTCCTTTTTCGAGTAGGTAGATGGTTCTTAGATACTTGCTCTTTCAAAAAATAAAATCTTTTTCACACTTGCACCTTTTCAAACAAAGTTTTCAAAAACACTTCATTACACTCTTGAGGATAGAAGCAAGAGTTAAATCGAAGTTTTCAAACAAAAACTTTTTCAAACCCACAAGCACAAAGAAAACAATTTTGAAAACAATTGAGCAAGTACCTAAGAGTCCGTGGATAACCACGGATAGAAAGGGTGCTAACACCTTCCCTTTCTATAATCTACCCCCCGAACCCGAGACATATCTCGAAAAAGGAATTTTTCTGTGCTTTTTTCCTTTCCTTGTTGGATAAAATAAAAGTCGGTGGCGACTCTTGCTTACCGCGACATTTTGCAAAAACAAACGCAAAACGCAAACCAGCATTCCAAAAACAGTTAGTTCTCCCACCGTATCACACCTAGTTACAAGTTCATTGCTTAAGAGGAGAATTTGTCTGGTCAATTCTTGGTCATCCTTGAGCAATTGAAGACCTCAATGAGCATGTCTTAAGTAAAAGTGGGAGGGAAAAGTTTGGGGTACAACAACATGGGTACGAAAGGAACCTTCATAAATCTCATGCATTAACATGTTTTCCTCGTGTCTATTCATGCATCTAAGCAAGACCATGTCATAATTTCTCTTGTATAACACATCTTCATTGAGAAAAAAGCTATCTCCCAACCTTCTCAATGTCTTTCTATCTTTTTTCGACGCTTCAAGAAGGTATTCCTGAGTCTGGAGAAAGTGGTTGATATCATAATACTAAGGTTTTTCATCTAACATCCTCTCTGTAGAAAACATATGGGCTGGTTTATCAAGACGTCTAACAGTAAAATGAGGTACATCATTCCAAGAATTTACTTGGTACATGGAAGCCAAAATGGCTAAAGCATATGCCATCTAATTCTCATCTCTGGGAATATGATGGAATTCAACCTTATTGAAGAAAGGTAATAATCTTCTTACATAATCTTTGTAGGGAATCAAGCCAATGTGACAGGTCTCTCATTCTCCTTTGATCTGATTTATTACCAAAGCTGAATCACCATATACATCAAGAATTTTGATTCTAAGATCTATAGCCTCTGCAAGACCCATGATACAAGCTTCATACTCTGCCATATTATTGGTACAATCAAATGCCAATCTTGCAGTAAAAGGGATGTGTGACCCATGAGGAGTGATAATCACAATTCCAAGTCCTTTTTCATAAGGATTTACAGCTCCATCAAACACCATACCCTATCGGGATTCAGGATTGGGACCTTCCTCAGAGAAAGGCTCATCACAATCTTTTACTTTCAAATACATCACATCCTCATCAGGGAAATCATATTTAACAGATTGATAATCATCAATTGGTTGGTGGGCAAGGTACTCTGCAAACACATTGCCTTTAATGGCCTTTTGAGTATGGTATTTAATATAATATTCAGACAACAACATCTGCCAACGGATAATTCTTCCAGTAAGAGTAGGCTTTTCAAAAATATACTTAATTGGACCCATTTTGGAAATCAACCAAGTAGTTTGATCCAACATATATTATCGCAATCGCGTTACCGCCCAGGACAAAACACAATATGTTTTTTCTAGTATATAATACCGTGACTCACTGTCAGTGAACTTCTTACTGAGATAATAAATGGCATATTCTTTTCTTCCTATTTCATCTTGTTATCCCATAATACAGCCTATTGAATTATCTAACACAGTCAGATACATAATCAATGGATTTTATTTAACAGGAGGGAGCAAGATAAGAGGCTAAAGAAGGTACTCTTTAATGCTTTCAAATGCCCTTTGGAAACCATCCATCCATACACAACCTTGATCTTTCTTCAACAACTTGAATATTATTTCACATGTTGTAGTCATATGGGAAATAAATCTGGAAATGTAATTAAAACGTCCAAGGAAGCCTCTAACTTGCTTTTTAGTTCTTGGTGCATGCATTTCTTGAATTGCCATAACTTTAAGAGGATCAACCTCAATTCCTTTTTGGCTTACAATGAAACCTAGCAACTTTTCTGAACAAACACCAAAAGTACACTTATTTGGATTCAAGAGGAGATGATACTTCCTTAAACAGTGTAACAAATTCAACAAGTGTTCTATGTTCCCTTCCTCAATTTGAGATTTCACGATCATATCATCAACATATACTTTAATTTCCTTATGCATCATATTATGGAATAGGGTTGTCACAGCTCTCTGGTACGTTGCACCAATGTTCTTCAACTCGAAGGGCATCACTCTATAACAGAATGTTCCCCAGGGTGTAATAAACGTTGTTTTTTTTCCATGTCCTCCGGAGCCATCCTAATTAGATTGTATCTAGAAAACCCATCCATGAACGAGAGAACTTTGAATTTTTTTGTACTATCCACCTACATATAAATATGCAATAATGGGAAATCTTCTTTTAGACTAGCTTTATTTAAATCGCTATAGTCGAAGCACATGCAGACCTTTTCATCTTTCTTTCGTACAGGAAAAATATTGGAAATCTACTGAGGGTACACTGATGTCACAACAAAACCAACATCAAGCAACTTTAAAACTTCTTCTTTAATCTTTAATATCATGTCAGGATGAGTTCTTCGTAGCTTCTGCTTGATCGGTGGACATTCTGGCTTAAGTGGCAAATATTGTTCCACAATATCGGTATCCAAACCAGGAATGTCTTGATAAGAACAAACAAAGATATCCACATACCATTTCAGTAACTCAATCTACCTACTCTTCACCTTGGTATGAAGCAGTGTCCTAACATTGACTTATTTCAGATTGTGATACGGTGGCAGAATCGACTGTTAATACTGGTTTGCATTTTTTGTTTGCAAATGTCGCGGTAAGCAAGAGTCGCCACCGACTTTTCTTTTATCCAACAAAGTAAAGGGTGAAAAGAATAGAAAAAGACCTTTTTCGAGATTTTCTCAGTAAGGGGGGTAGTTTATGGAAAGGGAAGGTGTTAGCACCCTTTCCATCCGTGGTTTTCCACGGGCTCTTAGGTACTTGTTCATTTTTTAAAACTGTTTGTGTTTGTGTGTTTTGAAAGATTTGTTTGCTTTATGATAAATCTTGTATCAATCTTCAAGAGTGTGATAAAGAGTTTTTTAAAAGAAGTTTGGAAATGTGTAAGTGTAAAAAGGAATTAGTTTTGAGCAAGTACTTAAGAACTGTCTACCTACTCGAAAAAGGATGTTCTTTTCCTCTTTTCCTTTAGATAGTGCTATCCTACTATTAGTGAGTAGGTAGCCCTATCGTTGGATGTTAAGGGACTATCGAAAGGGACATTTATGGTCATCGAAGGCAACATGTAAGGATACCTTAGCATTTCGAAGGGACTGCCATCATATAGGCAACATCGAGGGACAATATCATTTCTCGTATGCAACTCGAGAGACGTTTAGGGACTATGATCTTTATGATGACTTTTAAACTGAGGGTTTTTTGCTAAGATATCCCTACGTTCGAGGGACATGACCGTTTTCAAATGCAACCAAGTGAGGAGTACCCTAAGGGTGCAAGTGTGCAATAGTGTTTTTTCCAGATATTTGTCTTAAGATTAATGATCTAATGATTAATTGATTTAATCTTATCATGCACACCTAATTACTAGCAATTTATGTACAAGCATATAAGAAAATATAAAGCGAGAAATAAAGTTCCTACAACTATTACAAGGCTTCGGGATAGTTACAGTTATATTTGACTAAAATGTAAAGTGCAGAAAATGAAAATCCTAATTAGGGCTATTACAATCCATAGGCAGATACATAATCAGGAAATAAAATGCGCGCGCAATAAAATTACAAACCATAGGGAGATACATAATAATATAAGCGCGCAAAATAAAGAAACGTCTAAAAACCTAGTAAAAAATTCTAAATAAACAAGAACATATCTTTGTTTGTTTTTTTATGTGATTTTTAAATAAAATAACTAAGTGAACTATATACCTAAAATTTAATTAGAGAAGTAAATTAACTAAAAAAAATTAATATCTAAGTCCTTTTTGTATTTTTTTTATAATAAAAAAGAAATGATATAAATAAAATTAATCCCAATTCTATTTCATTTTAATTAAAAAAAAGTTAAAGTTTAATTAATTAATTATACTCAAAATTATTTATTAAAAAAAATAAATCCTAAATTTCTATGTGATTTTATTATTAAATGAAAAATTATTTTGAAGTTAATAAATTAAAAGAAATAAAGAAATTAAAAAAAAAACCAAAGAAATGGGCCAGGCGGAATAGTAAAACAAGGGGGTGTTGTTTGAATTTTCGTCTGGCCCAAATGAGGCCAAGCCTAGGACATCTTGCGATGCTGTGGAGATGCCTTCTGAGTGTCCATGGTGGTCTGCACATCCTGGGTGTTAGATCTGGATCCCATATGGATATGCTGGCATAGATATGAAGAGTATGATATGCGTCTGAGTATGTGAAGCGCTGGATCTGTTTAACAAATATTAGAAAAAAATACAACATGCATGACTGGGGACTTGAACCCCGGTCCTTTACCTAATGCGCGCGCCTGTTTACCAACTGAGTTGTCCTGGTCATTCATACATATGACAACATTTATATATTATATATAAAACAAAGTGCTATCTGAGACAAAAAAACAAAACACACGCAAGTTTGAATCGTCCAGTGGGGGAATGCCATGCATCATCTTCCACCTCTGTCTGTCGTATTAGACCATAATACCTATAGTGACGGTTTTATATCCGTCACTGTAACCCCTGCATTTAAAACAAGAAGAATACACTACAAAAATAAATTGTGAGACCATGAATCCACTGGTCTCGTCTCCCTGAGCATCATGGTATCAGCGGTCGAGCCTAATTTTGCCTAACCATGGAAGCCCCAATTCTAAGGTCCAAACCCTAGATATGGTAACGCTTGATTCCTACGTCAAAAAACCAATTCAAATATATAGACAACTTGCAAACACGAAGATAATCAATAATTCCAGGTTAAAACATGTTTATATTACATGAATCAAAGGAAGCAAGTTAAAAAAAATGCAAACCTTGATCTATTGTATTGGTCATTTTATTGTGCTTCAGGGCCTGGTAACAATTGGAAAAGTTTTAGAGGGCTTCCAAGAAGGTTTTTGAGCCTTTGCTTGGGACTAAAAACAGCTGGAATGTATAATTCAGGTTTGACAATTTTTGTGTTTTTTTAGGTGAAATGTGCAGCAATTCTCTAAGCTTTCTGTGTGTGTTTTGAGCTGGCCAATGTGTTGTTCTTATAGTATAGAAGGAGGAGACACCATTGAATGTGAAAGATTTTGTCTATAACTCATGTTTTCCAACAAGAATCCAACCAATTCAAGGCCTTCCAAATTTGTCAAAACATGCTTTATCTTTGCTTGGATGAACCTGGTCACTTGTGCACGAAATCTTGGGCCTCTAAGCAAGCCAAGACACTAGCCCACATGCCTAAACCCATTTCCAGATATTTTATAAAACTTATTTTATATTTACTTGAAATAAATTAATATAAATATGTAAAAAATAGGTATAAAATACAAGGCCATGCAAAAATAAGATTATAGGTCCTCTATGATCTTAGGAAGATATTTGAATCTTAAAATGTTAGGCCATTGACCCAAAAATTCAAATTTTCTCAATGCACCATTCTTGAAATTTCCAAAATCTTCCCAACTTTGGCAAGTCATAACTTTCTCAATTTTTATCTCATGATGATGATCTAGTACTTTTTGGAAAGCCCGAGATGTCTACTTCAATCCATCTTTTGATCAATTTTGCATTTGAATATGTTATCTTGATTTAAAAGGTCTTGGAAAAAAGTGGCTTTTCTTGACTTTCTAAAAATGACATGTAATGTATGAACTAGTATCTTTCAAATGGTACATTTCTTGAACTTGGGGGATGAAGATACGTTGTAGGGATTTGAATTCTATTCAAAATGAGATTTGGTTGGAAACTTTTTGATAAAGTATGTGAAAGTTATGCTTGGTCAAAGTTTGGTTGACTTTTCCTATAGAAACCCTAATTTGCCATTTTGACTTTTGATGGGTTAGGAGAATTTCTTGAGGAATCATGATCAAACCTTGATCAAATGATGGATATCACTTCAAAATGTTGATGTTTGCCAAAAATCTTGAAGTTTGACTGTACATGGGCCATAGTTGACTTTTAACCTAACACCGTTGATTTTCCAATACTTGAGCAATTGATTGAGCAAACTTGTTGAGCAAGGCATGAAACTTGGGATGGATGATATTTAGGACATATTAGGACAATGGAGAACATTTGGGATCCTTGGAGCTCAACCATCTTGATGAAAATTGAAACCCTAGTTGGGGGTTCATTACCTTAAGAGGAAAATTGGTCAAATCTTGGTCAACCTAGGGCAAGTTGGGAACCTCTAGGAGTATGTCTTATGTGAAAATAGGAGGGAAAATTTTGGGGTACAACAACTTCCCCTGTTCAATCTTCTTAAACCTAAAGATGTAGATTGGCTTATCTTCCTTTCGTGATCTGAAGGTAGAAGATGATTGAACATTAGAGTGCCCAAAAATTTGCACTCGCCTAAAGTGAGACTGCTGGTGAATAATATCGGGAATGGGATTACCAATGCCATTTGGAAAAAATGACAGAAGACTGTCATAAATGGTCTTAAAGATGCCATCCAAGGAATATGAAGGAGAGTCGTCAGAGATGAGCTTAAAGATGCCATTTAAAATAGATGCTGACTTCATAAGGAGTCTCTTTGTGGGGATTCCTGTTCCTGCTGTCCGAGGAGGAGTCCGCTGGGGAATGTATTTTAGGGGAATAGAGTCTAGGAGCTTCAGTTGTCCATTACTCTACTGGGGAGTCATCTCTTATCTAAAGAGACGGAAGTGAACTTCTATCTGTTCAGGATCCAGGCTTCACAGTGACTTGCTGAGGATGATAAGGCTGGCTGCTATCTGGTCATATTCCAGGCTTCACAGCGACCTAATGGGGAAATGAGATTAAACTGTCATTTGGTCATACTCCAGGATTTGTAGTTTTTCCAACTGGAATAGAAATCATAAAAATCTTAGTGTCGATTTAAATGAACCAGGGAAAGGATCTACTGGAAAAGAATCAGTAATAAATCAATGGTCGATTTGAACTGAACCAGCTGAGGTCTTAATTTATCTTTGACTGGATAAGAATTAGAAAAATCTTAGTGTCGATTTAACTGAACCAGAAAAAGGTCTACCGGAGAAAGAATCAGTAACAAATTAGTGGTCGAGTCGAACTGAATCAGCAGAGGTCTTGGTTTATCTTTGACTGGATAAGAATCAGAAAAATCGTATTGTCGATTTAACTGAACCAGAAAAAGGTCTTGGATTATTTTTAACTGGAATAGGAATCAGAGAGATCTTGGTATCAATCTAACTGAACCAGAGGAAAATCCTGAACTAACTTTGACTGGAATGGAAATTAGAAGAGTCTTAGGATCGATTCAATTGAACCAGACAAAAGTCTTGGGTCATATTCAACTGGAATAGGAATCAGAGAGATCTTAGTGTCGATCTGACTGAACTAGAGAAGGTCTTTAATTAAATTTGACTGGAATGGAAATCATGAGAATCTTAGGGTTGATTCAACTGAACCAGACAAAAGTCTTGGAATATCTTCAACTGGAATAGAACTTAGAGAGATCTTAGTGTCGGTCTAACTAAACCAGAGAAGGTATTGAATTAACTTTGAATGGAATGGAAATCAGAATAATCCTAGTATAGATTCAACTGAACCAAACAAAAGTATTGGAACATCTTCAACTGGAATAGAAATCTGAGAGATCTTAGTGTCGATCTAACTGAACTAGAGAAGGTCTTGTGAGGACATCTTTCTGAGGAAGATCTTGAGATAACCCTTTGTTATACGTAGCTTTCGAGAAGACTACCAGGCCACATAAGTAACAATGTTTGTTGATTTGATCTTTCCCTAAAAAAGGTAAAGAGTTAGTCATATGCAATGTCATGATGTATGAAACGCATTGTGATGATGTTCTCAAAATAAATGAGATTATGATGTATGCGATGTGCATGCGCATGCCATGATGTATGAATATGGAATGCTATTGCGATATTTCTTAATCTGGGAAATTAAATCCCGGACTGCTCTTGAAGAGTATTGGGAAGATGATCCTTCATTTCCATTGGGGATGATGAATGGAGATGATTTGCTGGGGATTTCCTCTTTTTGTTTAAGGATGACTTTGCAGAGGGAGGATGCTTTGTTAGAAGACTCTGCCGATGTAGAGAAATAAACTTTGTTGGGGAATGAGCTTCCGCGGTTGGAGAAATAAACTCTACCCGACAGGAGGTTTTATAAACTGCTTGAAATTATAAAACTCGGCTGCGGAAAACAGATTTCAGCTCTTTGAAGGCGCTTTGCTGGAGGAGATAATTCCTGCTTGGGGAAGAAGGAGATCAAAACTCTGGTTGTTTCTGCTCTATTGGGAATATTGACGTCACGGGGTCGTATGTAGAGGTGACTGTCTCTGCCCCTGTACCTGCTGGACGGAGTAACTGTCGGAACTACGAATGGCTTTTTAGACTTTGCCTTGTTTCTTACAGTTATTAGTAACTATCTTACTGTTTCTTATGCAAGTATTTGTGAACAGTGATCATATTTAAATGCATATGTCAAAAATAATCATTGGACGTTTTCGCAAAACAAAACGGAAAAAATAGAAAACAAATAGTTTTCTACTTTCAAAGAAACGATTTATATTGATTTTTGAAATTCGCCTATAATAGGCATTTTGTACAAAGAGACTGACGTTCTAGTAGGAGAGCGCCGTCGTAAAGAATGAACCATTCAAAATAGTGTGCAAAGAGAAGAAAACAACTATATGTAATAATCCCATTGAGTTTCAATTATGCTATTGCCCCTATGTCCTTGAGCGTCTCATCACTTTGCTACTCGTCCAAAGTCGACTGCATTTATAGGTACCGTTTGAGCTTGATGGTTGGTATTGAAGTCTGATCGCAAGGTGATCCAATGGGACATAGTGATACGCTTAAAATCCCTAATTTTTGCCTGGACCGTCCTTTTGTGTTTTCAGTCCACCGAGATACCCTTTTTTGCCCAAGCCACCATTTTAGGTTTTTGACTTGCCGGGTGTGCATATTTTTTGTATTTATCCCTAATTTTTTCCTAAACCCTTTTGGTTTGCTGGGATGCCCTTATTTTTGCCTAAGCCAGCCAACCTAGCGGGTCTTTATTAACGCGTAGTATCTTTTCACTATGTCCAAATTAACAGGGCGAGGAAGGTCGTCACCATCCATGATGGTCAAAATCATGGCTCCACCAGAAAATATGCTTTTGATTACAAATGGCCCTTCGTGCTTGGGAGTCCATTTTCCCCCGGGATCTCCTTGTGGCAGTATGATGCGCTTGATTAGCAGATCACCCACTTGATATACTCGATGTCTGACTCTTTTGTTGAAAGCCTAGATCATTCGTTTTTGGTATATCTGACCATGACAAACAACAACAAGCCTTTTTTCATCAATCAGATTCAGTTGATCAAGTCGAGTCTGGATCCAATCGTCTTCGTTCAAACCTGCATCCTTCATGATCCTCAAAGAAGGGATCTGGACCTCAATAGGCAAGACAACCTCCATACCATACACCAAAGAATAAGGTGTTGCCCCTGTTGACGTTCGTGCAGAGGTGCGGTAACCATGAAGAGCAAATGGTAACATCTCATGCCAGTCTTTGTATGTCACCGTCATCCTTTGTATGATTTTCTTAATATTCTTATTAGCAGCCTCCACAGTGTCGTTCATCTTCGGCCGGTAAGGGGAAGAATTATGATGCTGGATTTTGAATTGTTTACAGAGTTCGGTGATCATTGTATTGTTGAGATCTCTACCATTGTCTGTGATGATTCTCTCTGGCACATCATCCCGACAAATCAGGTTATGCTTGATAAACCGCGCCACAACATTCTTGGTAATAGTAGCAAAAGAGGCAGCCTCAACCTACTTCATGAAGTAATCAATGGCCACTAGGATGAAGCGATGCCCATTGGAAATGGTAGGCCTAATCTCTCCGATCATGTCAATGCCGCACATTGCAAAGGTCCAGGGAGCCGTCAAGATATTCAAGGGGACCGGAGGTACATGTACTTTATTAGCATAGATCTGGAATTTGTGATAAGTTCGGGAATGCTGATAACAGTCTGCTTCCATAGTGGACCAATAGTATCCTGCCCGTAGGATCTTTTTAGCCATGGTGTGTAAACTAGAATGGGTGCCAAAGGCACCTTCGTGTAAATATGCCATAATCCTCTCTGCTTCGCTCTTGTCTATGCACCGAAGTAAAGTAGAGTCATGATTGCGATTGTAGAATATTCCATTACTGAGGAAGAACTTTGCAGCAAACCTTCTCAGAAACTTCTTATCATTGACAGATGCCCCTCGGGATATTCTTGAGCCTCGAGATACCTCTTTACTTCATGAAACCAAGGTTTGTATGCTACTTTTTCAGTGTCAATCTCATAGCAATATGCTGGTTCATCCAACCTCTCAATAGTGATCCGAGGAGCCTCGTTGTCCCACTTGACCTTGAACATAGATGACATAGTAGCAAGCTCGTCCGCTAACTGATTCTCTTCTCGTGGGAAATGTTCAAAGTTGACCTCTTCAAAGTGTGGAAGCAGTGTCAGCACATGTTCTTTCTAATGGATGAGATTCGGGTGCTTCGTGTCCCACTCTCCTTTAATTTAACTTATTACCAAGGATGAATCCCCGAAAACGCTCAAGTACTTGATCCTCAGGTAAATAGAAGCTTTGAGACCCCTGATGCATGCTTCATACTCTGCCATATTGTTGGTTCAGTTGAAACATAATCTGGCAGTGAAAGGAGTATGACAACCCTTAGGAGATATGATTACAACACCAAAGCTATTGCCGAGTGCGTTGGAGGCTCCATCAAAAGACATAGTCCATCAGGATCCTTCCTCAGGTCCTTCATCCGGACCAGGTTCTTCATAGTCAGTCACTAACATAATGTTCTAATCCGGGAACTCAAAATTCATGGACTGGTAGTCATCCACAGCCCGATGAACCAAATGATCAGCAAATTCACTTCCCTTGATTGCTTTATGGGTCGTGTGTTGGATATCATATTTAGTCAAGATCATTTGCCATCTTGCTATTCTTCCGGAGAGAGCGGGCTTCTCGAAGATGTACTTGATCGGATCCATCTTAGATATCAACAAAGTAGTATGGGTCAACATATACTGTCTCAGTCGGCGAGCAGCCCATGCCAAAGCACAACAAGTTTTCTCGATCAGTGAGTATCTTGTTTCACAGTCGGTAAATTTTTTCTAAGGTAGTATATTGCATGCTCTTTTTCAACTGGACTCGTCATGTTGCCCTAGCACATACCCCATTGAATTATCTAACACTTTTAAGTACATTATCAAAGGTCTTCCTTCAATCAAAGGCATCAGAATTGGAGGCTCTTAAAGGTATTCTTTGATTCTTTTGAAGGCAGTCTGGTATTCGTCATTCCATTTTACCACTTCATCTTTCTTCAGGAGTTTGAAGATGGGCTCACAAGTAGCAGTTAAATGGGAAATGAACCTGGAAATGCAATTTAGGCATCCAAAAAACCTCTAACCTCCTTCTCAGTGCGAGGAGCTGACATATCTTGTATAGCCTTCACCTTTGCAGGGTCTACCTGAATGCCCTTGTCACTAACAATGAAACCCAACAGTTTACCAGACCTTACTCTGAAGGTACACTTGTTCGGATTTAACCTTAGCTTGTACGTCATCAATCTATCAAACAAAATTTTCAGATGATCAAGGTTTTCTTCCTCAGTTTGAGACCTGGCTATCATGTAATCCACATAGACCTCTATCTCATGGTGAATCATGTCATGAAACAAACCTACCATAGCTCGCTGATAGGTTGCCCCAGCATTCTTCAATCCAAACGACATCACTTTGTAACAGAAAGTGCTCCATTGTGTGACAAAGGTTGTCTTCTCCATGTCTACGGGTGCCATCTTGATCTGATTGTAACCAGAAAAACCATCCATGAAGGAAAAGATCTTGTGCTGCACCATGTTGTCAACCAGAACATCAATGTGAGGAAGCGGGAAGTCATCCTTGGGGCTGGCCCTGTTCAAATCTCTATAGTCCACACACATATTCACCTTGCCGTCTTTTTTAGGCACTGGTACTACATTAGCAACCCATTGGGGATAAGAGGTGACAGCTAAGAACCCAGCGTTGAACTGTTTCATAACTTCTTCTTTGATCTACTCTGGCATTTCAGGGCGCATACGACATACCTTCTACTTTACCGGAGGGAAATCTTCTTTAGTTGGCAGACGATGAACCACAATATCCATGTCCAGTCCTGGCATGTCTTCATATGACAAGGAAAAGATCTCGACATAATCATGCAACATCTGTATCAATACTTGTTTGACATTAAGCCCCAAATTTGCACCTATCGTGACCTCTTTTATGTTCTCTTCTGTGCCCATATTTATCGTCTCAACTGGCTCTTCATGAGGTTGTATATCCCTTTCTTCCTGCTGTAACAGTCTATCAAGTTCTCCGGGTACCTCACAATCTTCCTCACCTTCGTCCTCGGCTTGGTTGATCGGATTTTCAAAGTCATAATTGGCAATAGTAAAACTGTTATCAATGGGATCCAGAGTGGACATGGATCTGTAGTTGATACGTGAGTGTGTGTAAGAGTATAGTTGTATAGACAAACTAAAAAGCAGAAAAGAAAAATAGAGAGCGCAAAATTTGTATGCATAAATGTCCAATACTTTGTTAATGCCATATGAAATTGAAATATGATAGCCCTCACAAATAAACCATTGTGCCCCAGGTAAGACACATGGTCGTAAAGTTTATATTGTTTATTACATATCCAAAAACAAGAAAGACAATTACTTCTGAATAAAAGTAATTGGTACAAAGTCTCTTGCTGTCCAGTTAATGGGTCCACCGTTGGTAGTAGGGAAGATCTAGCTATCCATGTCATACTCATTGTCAATATCTTCCGTGGCAGAGAGAACATCAATAGCATTGATTCCCGAGCCGTGCTTGGGCATGGATGCAGTTATGACATTGGGAGTCTCAGGGGGATCAAATTCAATCTCCTTTGCCTCAACCAAATGCAGCACCTTGTTCTTCAAATCCCAGCAGTCGTTCATGTCATGCCCCTGGAGTCTCAGAATGGTAGGCGCATCGAGCATTTGGATTTTAGCGGGGAGAGGAAGTATTAGGATTCTTCGGGGCTTCCCTCAAAGTTACCAGATTGGACTTCAATAATTGTTGCAAAACTTGAGACAAAGTCATATTTATCTGGGTGAATTGTCTTACAGGCCTTTTTGCTCTAGTCTAATTGTTCCTTTGTTGAGTAGATGCATGTTTAGAGATCATAACAACCACTACTGCTGGACGATGATCAATTTTGTCCTGATTCCTTTGGCTATAAGTAGCATTGACTTCCTTCTTCCAAGAAAATGGCTTCCTTACTGTACTGGAGGATGCATCCTTTTGAATCTTACCACTCTTAATTCCAGCTTCCACTCTTTCTCCCGTCAAGATCAATTCGGTAAAGCCAGCTGAGGAGCTTCCAATCAGGTGATTGAAAAATGGACCAGATAGGGTACCCAAAAACATATCCACTAGCTCCCTATCAGACAAGGGAGGTTGGACTCTTCCTGCTAAGTCCCTCCACTTCTGGGCATAGTCTTTAAAGCCCTCACTCGAACCCATAAACAAACTTTGGAGCTGTGTACGGGTGGGAGCAAGGTCTGCATTATACTGATACTGCTTGTAGAAAGCAGCAGCCAGGTCTTCCCAATTACGAATGTTGGTCCTTTCCAATTGGTAGAACCACTCTAATTGAGTTCCGGATAGACTATCTTGAAAGAAGTGGACCCATAAGTCCTTGTCAACATTGTGAGGCTAGATCTTCCTCACATAAGATTGAAGGTGCATCTTGGGACATGAAACCCCATTATACTTGGCGAACATCGGCACCTTGAACTTTTGCGGGATGAGAACCCCATAAACCAGACCCAATTCTTCAAAATCCAGACCCAGTACCTTCTGGACCTCCATTGCATTCAAACGATCCTCCAACTATTTGTATTTTTCATGAACAGGAGGATACTGCTCCTTATCATAGTCTTATTCATCATCAGATTCTTTTGGACTAGAGTCTTCCTCTCTTGTTTCCTCTTCTTGACTGCCTCCTTCCTTTGATGAAGTTACTAGTTCAGAGGCTTGCTGCACTGGTCCTCTGGTCCTTCTTCCCAGATTCACTAACCCAATTGGCTTCTTTGGCTTCTTCTTTTCTTTAACAAGAAAGGATTTCAGTTCTTCTTGCCCCTTGGTCAGAGCCATGATCATCTGTTGAAACTGGGCATTCTGAGTTTGTAGATCCTTCACTGTTTGTTCTAGAGCCATTGCTGATATAAACAGCGAAGAGGATGAGAAACCTGCTTTGAAACCTACTTATGCAATGATATGTATGATATATGTATGCCATGTTTTCAAGGATTTCTAAGACTCAAATTTTCTTATACAGAAAAATAACAAATGTTAATTGCATTAAGAAAAATACTCAAATTTTGGTCACAACGATGCCTCTTGGGCTTACAAAGGATGTAACAAAGCAAAAGTAAACTCCCAAAGCAAAAAGACTCAAGCTTCCCACGGGCGCATCCTCTTTGGTGCAATGTAGGAATTTATATTCCTCTCCTCTTGAAGTAACCGGGTGAGTTCTAGAACCTTCTTCTCGTTGGCATAAAATTGGGCTTCGAAAGTATCCCGTTCTTCTTTAAGTTGGATCCAGGATTTCTGTAGCTCCTCAAAATCAGTTGGCGTATTAGGATGAAGAACAACGTAAGGAGTGTCTCCTTCAGCAATTGGCTCCACAATCACAGTTAAGATGGCGAGGTAAGGCATCATAAGACATTGAGTACGAGCTCACACCCATTTGAGGTAAGGCTCAAGAGGAATGGAATTCTTGTGTCCCGGTGTTTTGTTGTCAACTCTGTTTGTCATGCCCCAAGCTAGAATGAACTTATTGCGATAACCCCGAACATCATTCTCATAGTCAAACATGATTCCTTGGATGAGTGCATCATGAGGACCATCCCTTCTAGCATAACCAAACTGTCGCAACGCTAAACAAGGATTATAAGTGATTCCTTCCCTAATGCCTAAGAGAGTGACATTAGGGAATTCCCCACAGCGGTCAATGATGGTAACATTCTCCGAGGATCGCAAACACCAATGAATATCTGAATGTGTAAGGGACATCAATCTATGAGACCATCTCATACCCTGCTCATTTCTCAAGATAGACCAGGGTAGGTGCGAAATAAACCACCTAGCCAATAGAGGAGTGCAACACAGAAGGGTCCCTCTTCTTTTTAGAGTGCGAGTATATAGAGAGTGTAGAATGTCCCCAAGTAAGGTAGGCACCAAATTATGTGACAGAAAAATCTTAACCGCATTCACATCTACGAGTTGGTCCATGTTAGGGAATAGTACCGTGATACGGTGGCCAGAACCGGACTGTTTTAGGAATGCTGGTTTGCGTTTTGCGTTTTTGTTCGCAAAATGTCGCGGTAAGCAAGAATCGCCACCGACTTTTATTTTATCCAACTGGAAAGGAAAAAAGCACAGAAAAATTCCTTTTTCGAGATTTTTAGTACGGGGGGTAGATTATAGAAAGGGAAGGTATTATCACCCTTTCTATCTGTGGTTTTCCACGGGCTCTTAGGTACTTGCTCATCATTTTCAAAATTGTTTGTGTCTGTTCGATTTGAAAAAGTTTTTGACTTCGATTTAACCCTTGCTTCTGTCTTCAAGAATGTTATGAAGTGTTTTTGAAAGCTTTGTTTGAAAAGAGTGTAAGTGTGGAAAAGTTTGTTTGGATTGAGCAAGTACTTAAGATTCTACCTACTCGAAAAAGAGAATTGTTCTATGTTTGTTTCCTTTAGACAACGCTATCATACTATTAGTGAATAGGTAGCACCGTCGTCGGAATTTTGAGGGTCAATTCGAAAGGGACGTGCGATCACTAAAGCAATGTTAGGACGTCTTAGTAGTAACCCTAATGTCTTAGATCAATTATTCGAGGCAACAATTCCGAGGCAACTTTTCCGAACGGGACTTTGATCTTTGTTTAGACAAGAGAGCGACCACTAAAATATCCTATACTTAATGACCATTTATCGAAGGCAACCGAAGTGGGAGTGTACCCTAGGAGTGCGCATGTGCGAGTGATTCAATTTCAAGTATAATCTTTGCACATTTAAAGTTCTCTAACCGTTTTAAAGTTAATCATACATTCTTGTCATGCATCCCTAATATTCATACACCTAACAGTTAATATTTGCGGAATTTAAAATGCGGAAAATAAGCTACGCTATTACAAGGCTTCGGGTATTAATTACATAGCCAAAAACAACCCGTAAAAAAAGCGATAAATGAAAGTAAAAGGTCCTAATTAATCTATTACAACTTTTGAGCAATTACATCAATATGGTAAAAATAAATAAAGCGTGCGCGAGGAGTTAAGAACGAGAGAGAACTAGGGTTTTGACCCCTTCTAACCTAGTTGAAAGAAAAAAATTGTTTTTGTTGTTTTTGATTATTTTTAAGAAAAAGAACAAGGTTTTTAAATTAAATACAAAATTAATTAATAATTAAATTAATTCAAAGAAAATAATTTTCATGGCCTATTTTTGTATTTTTGGTTATAGAAAATAGAATTTAAATTAAGCTAAAACCCTAATTGTTCTAATTAATTTTAATTTATTTTACAAAAAGAAATTAAAGTTACCTAAAATTAAATAACCTAATTCAATTAATTTTTGTATAAAAAATAAATATCCTAAATCTAATTGGATGAAAATATTTTTTGTGATTTTTTTGATAAAAAGAATTATTTTTTATGTTAGTAAAATAAATAAATAAACTAAATAAAATAAAAGAAAGTATAAAAAGAATAGAGAAAAGAGATATTGGGCCTGAGAAATAGCAAATTAGGGGGGTGTGAATAGAAAATCTGGGCCCAAAAGAAGGTGACCCACGCTTGACTTTCTAGACTCCATGCTATGCGTTGACTGAGGCATATCATGGTCCCTCAAATGATGGCCATCAAATTTGGCCTTTTGACATCTGGCTGGCTGGAAGATGGTGGTCCGTGGTGGGCTTCAAATCTACAGGCGCGCCTGATCACAAGAACGAAAATAATATGAAAG
Organism: Vicia faba; assembly: GCA_948472305.1. Taxonomy (NCBI): domain Eukaryota; kingdom Viridiplantae; phylum Streptophyta; class Magnoliopsida; order Fabales; family Fabaceae; genus Vicia; species Vicia faba. The sequence continues at coordinate 85,341 of CATIWC010002479.1, read as the reverse complement.
AAATGGGGGGACCTGGGATTCGAACCCAGGCCCCAAAGAATTTTCCATCACCTGGCTACCAACTGCGCTGCACGTTCATGTTGTACATAGAATAATGACAATAGATAATATGCAATAAAGATAGTTAGTGGAGAAAATAAAAAAAATGCGCCAGAATTTTGAATGGACGAATGAGACGGAGCCACGCAGGTCGTCCCTGTCCTCTCTCCGTTGGTAAAAAGTCAAAGACTTTTACCTACGGACATATGTCTGTAGCTACAACCTTGGCTCATTCCAAAATCAAACACAGGCATGGTAAACAAAATCTAATGCCATGGATCAACTCGCCTTGGCCTGCTGAACATGATGGTGTCCCTTTTGTGGCCCAATTTTACCTGTGTGAAAAGATCCCAAATCGAGACCAAGAACCCTAACAATGGCAAATCTTGATACAGTCCATAAAAACACAATTAAATGTTATAGAGAGCTTGAAAATGTGTTAAGGAACAAGAATATACTATTAAAACACGCTGAATATGCAGGAATAACAATATTCGATTCTAAAAAATATGGCAAACCGTGTATCACTTACATTGAGTTTTTGCACTGGAAAATCCCTGTTCTTGGTTGGTATAGCTTGCTGGCAATCCCAGGAAACCAATGAGATGGTTAGGGAGCCTTGTAAATGCCTGGAAGTGCAAAATCAGTTTACCACTTTTCTTTGTTTTTTCCAAGTTTTGTTCTCTCTTTTGCGCCTCCAAAACCTTGTGATTTTTGTCTGCAAATGTTCCCTATATACTAAGGAATGAATTAGGTTTAAAATTATGCTCTCAATCTTCCTCCATTATAGCTTTTGATTTGGATTTGATTCACTTGAAAATATTTCTAAAAATAGGTCAAAACCAATCTTTTTGTGCACACAAAGGCTTTGCACGATTTGAATCTTTTGCTAGCTGGATATAGAACCTGAAACATGCACAATATCTTGAGGTTTCAATGATTTGGATTTTCTATGATTTGTTTTGATTTAAATTGATTTAATTCAAATAAAAAGAAAAATAAATAATAAAAATAAGATAAAGACAAGTGGGAAGATCTAGGACTCGTGGACCATGCTACCAACTCAAAACAAGTGCAAAAGATTAGGCCTATTTAGCAAAAATTGCAATTTGAGGCATAGTTGACTTTTGACAATTTTGCAAAAAGGGTCAACTTCACCAATGCATAACTTCCTCAATTTTGACTCTTTGAAGGTGTTCTGGGACTTTTTAGAAAGCTTGAGATGTCCTCAAAGCAACCCTTTTTGTCTCATCTCAATTTGGTATTCCATGTTCATGTATTAAGCTTTGACAAAAAAGGTGTTTTTGTTGACTTTTCAAAATGACCTATAATGTCCAAATTCATAACTTCTTGTGAGTGCATATTTTGAACTTGGGAGATGAAGATGGATTGTAGAGAATTGCATCCTATTCAAAATGAGATTTGGATGGGTCACTTCTCATAAAGTATGAGAAAGTTATTCTTGGTCAAAGTTGAGTTGACTTTTCCTACAAAACCCTAATTTAGCAACTTTTGGGTTCTGATGAATTATGAGCAATCCTTGATGAATCATGATCAACCCTTGATAAAATGACAAATAATACTTAAAAATGAGGATTTTGACCTAAAATTTTGAAGTTTGACTGTATGTGGGCCACAATTGACTTTTGCCCTAACACAGTCGATTTTCAGGCCTTTGAGCAATTGACTGAGCAAACTTTCTCTGTAGGGCTTGAAACTTGACATGGATGATCTTGAGAAAATATTAGGACAATAGTGAGCATTTGGGATCCCTTGGACTCAAGTATCTTAATGCAACATGAAACCCTAATTTGAGGTAGACTGCCTTAGGAGAGAGCTTGTCTGGTCAACCCTTGGACTTCCTTGAGCAACTTGAGGATCTTTCTTGAAATGTTTTGAGAAATATGAGAGGGAAAATTTTGGGGTACAACAACTGCCCCTGTTCAATCTTCTTAAACCTTAAGATGTAGATTGGCTTGTCTGCCTTTCGTGATCCGAGGGTGGAAGATGATTGAACACTAGAGTGCCCAGAAATTTGCACTCGCATGAAGTGGTATTTGTCTTATGATGTCGTGAATGGGCTTACAGATGCCATTTGGAGATTGATGACAGAATATGGGCTTAAAGATGCCATCTTAAGGAGTTTTGATTGCCTAAGATATTCCTTAGCGAGAGTCTGTAAACCTGTTGTTGAGGAAGACTTCGCTGGGGAATGCTGATCTCTGTCTTGAGAGTAGAATTTTAGGAGCTTCGGTCGTCCGTTATTCTACTGGGAAACCGTCTCTTAGTTGAAGAGGTGAAAATGAACTATTATCTGGTCGTGATCAAGGCTTCATAGTGATAAGACCGACTGCTATCTGGTCGTAATCCAGGCTTTACAGTGACTTACTGGGGAGATGAGATTAAACTTGCTATCCGATCGTAATCCAGGCTTCGCAATTTATCGATTCTTATCTGGTCGTGATCCATGATTCAGAAGGAAATTAAGTTGTTATCCGGTCGCATCCGGGCTTCAACTTGAACTTAGGGCACACTAATATCCGGTCGACTCCGGGCTTCTTTTCTTTTGTCCAGGTAAACTGCTATTTGGTAGAAATCCAAGCTTCGTAGTGTCTTGTACTGTTATCTGGTTGTAATCCAGGCTTCAGTCCTTTTATCGCTATCTAGTCGTAATCCAAGCTTCACAGTGTCCCTCACTGTTATCTGGTTGTAATCCAGGCTTCAGTATCTTTTACCACTATCTGGTCGTAATCCAGGCTTCACGATGTCTCATACCACTATCTGGTCGAATCCAGGCTTCATGGTGTTCGGAGAAATCAAGATACTATCCGGTCGAACCAGGGCTTCATAACTTGTGTTAAAGATATACCACTATCTGGTCGTAATTCAGGCTTCGCGGTGTCTTTGGCTGCTATCTGGTCGTAATTCAGGCTTCACAGAAACTTGTATTATTATCTGGTCGTAATCCAGGCTTCACAATAACTTGTTGAGCTGTTATCCGGTTGTAATCCGGGCTTCACGGCTTGTGTTTATGATAAACCACAATCTGGTCGAATCCAGGCTTCATGGTGTCTCAGACTGCTATCTGGTTGTAATCCAGGCTTCACAGTAACTGGATGAGCTGTTATCCGGTCGTAATCTGGGCTTCACGGCTTGCTGGGGATTAAACTATTATCCTGTCGAATTCGGGCTTCATAGCTTAGAGATAAACCACTATTTGGTCGAATCCAGGCTTCGCGGTGTTTGATACTGTTATTCGGTCGTCCTCCGGGCTTCACAATATGATGTAGGAATCAAGATACTATTCGGTCGGATCCGAGCTTCATAGCTTGAACTTTGTGAGAATTTTATTGTATCTTTCCTGAAAGGTAAAGGTTAGTCGTATGTAATGCATGATATGTATCAAGTAATGATGTTCTCAAAATAAATGAGACTGTGTTGTACGATGTTTATGCATATGTCTTGATGCATGGACATGCAATGTTTTTATGATAATCTCTAGCTGGGGAAAATAAATCCCGGATTGCTGCTGGAGAAAAGAGTTGAATTCTTCGTTCTCGCTGGGAATAACGACCGAAGATGATTGTGAAAATAATCCTGTTGGAGAATAAACTGACGAGAAAATGACTCTGTGGGGAAGAGATGCTCTGCTAGAGGATTTGCTGATTCGGAGAAATAACCTCGGCTGGGGATGAATCACCGTTGCTGGCGATGATGAACTCTGTCGGGGATAAAGTTCTGCTTGTGGAAGAAATAAACTCCACTGGGGATAATCTTCTAGTGCTGGTGATGATAAACTCTGCTTGGGGAGAATCACTGTTTCTAGATACCTTTTGATCTGCGGGGAGTGAATGTACCTTTAGTCATATTCTCCAGCTAGGTCTATCCTTATACCTGGTGGACAGAGCAACTGTAAGGTTTGGGCACTTCTTGTTTGCCCCTGTTCCTGATATTACGAGTAATCGTCTTTTGTTTCGCATGTAAATATTTATGAGGAGCAATTATTGTCAAATGCATATATGAAAAATGAACCATTGGACGTTCTTGCAAAACAAAACAGAAAAAGAGAAACGATTTGAAATTTCTTTGTGAAAATGAATTATATTGATTTTGAAGTTGGCCCGTAAATAGGCGTTTTTGTACAAGAGGCTGACGTCCTAGTAAGAGAATGCAGCCGAATGATAGAAATTATACAATTTGTGTAAAAGAAAGAAAAACAGCTATGTGAACAATCCCACTGGGTTCCAACTTTGCTATTACCTTTATATCTTCGAGAGTCTCATCACTTTGCTACTTGGTTGAAGGTGGATCAGACTGATTAGCGCCGTCCGAGCTAATAGTCGATACCGAAGTCTGGTTGCAAGATGATCGAATGAGACATAGTGTTAAGCTTTGATCCTTAATTTTTGCCTGGACCGCCCTTTCAGATTTTCAGTCCACCGAGATACCCTTTTTTGCCCAAGCCGCCTTTTCAGGTTTTCGACTTGCTGGGTGTACAAATTTTTTCATTTTCATCCCTTATTTTTGCCCAAACCCTTTTGGTTCGCCGGGAAGCCCTTATTTTTGCCTAGGCCAGTCAACCTAGCGGGTCTTTGATTAGGCATAGTATTTTTTCACTATGTCTGCAGTGACGGGGTGAGGAAGGTCGTCACCATCCATGGTGGTTAGAATCATAGCTCCTCTTGAGAAAATGTTCTTAACCAAAAACGGCCCTTCATATGTAGGGGTCCATTTGCCCCTGGGATCACCTTGAGGCAATATGATGCGTTTGATCACCAGATCCCCAACTTGATACTCTTGTCGTCTAACTTTCTTGTTAAATGCCTTGATCATCCGCTTTTGATACGTCTGACCATGACAAATAGCAGTAAGTCTCTTTTCGTCGATTAAGTTCAGCTGATCAAGTCGGGTCTAGATCTAATCGTCCTCGCTCAAACCTGCATCACTCATAATCCGAAGAGAGGGTATCTGGACTTCAATGGGTAAGACTGCTTCCATGCCATATACCAAAGAGTAGGGTGTTGCCCCTGTTGAAGTCCGCGTTGAGGTTCGGTACCCATGAAGATCAAATGGTAACATCTCGTGCCAGTCTTTGTATGTCACCGTCATCTTCTGCACAATCTTCTTGATGTTCTTATCCGGGAACTCGAAATTCATGGATTGGTAATCCTCTACAGCCTGATGTGCCAAATGATCCGCCAACACACTCCCCTTGATTGCTTTTTGGGTTTTGTATTGGATATCCTACTTGGTTAAAATCATCTGCCATCTCGCTATTCTTCTGGACAAGGCAGGCTTTTCGAAGATATACTTGATTGAATCCATTTTCGATATCAATAGGATAGTGTGAGTCAGCATATACTGTCTCAGCCGGCGAGCAGCCCATGCCAAAGCGCAGCAAGTTTTCTCAAGCAGTGAGTATCGGGTCTCACAGTCGGTAAACTTTTGCTAAGGTAGTAAATAACATGCTCTTTTCAGCCAGAATCGTCATGTTGCCCCAACACGCACCCCATTGAATTATCCAGCATTGTCAAGTATAAGATTAAAGGTCTTCCTTCAACTGGAGGCATCATAATTGGTGGCTCTTGGAGGCTGTATGGCCCTCTCTTCCTGTAGTAACAGTCTAACAAGTTCCCCAGGCACTTCACAATCATCCTCACCTTCGTCCTGGGCTTGGTTGATCGGATTTTCAAAGTCATAACTGGCAGTAACAAAGTCGTTATCAATGGGATCCAGAGTGGATATGGATCTGCATTATGATATGTGAGTGTGTGTAAGACAATAGTTGTTTTAATAAAGTGAAAGGTAGAAAAGAAAAAACAAGGAGCGTAAATTTTGTAATGCGAGAAAACGTCCAATGCTTTATTGATGATATATGAAAATGACAAATATTAAGCCCTCACAAACAAAGCCAAGGTGCCTCGGGCAAGGCACCGGGCTGTAAAGTTTCAAATTGTCTGTTACAAATTTTAAAACAAAAGTCTATTACTGTGTAATAAAAGAAACGGGCACAAAGTCCTTCGCCGTCTAATTGTTCAATCCACCGTCGGTAGTCGGGTAAATCTAGCTGTCGAACTCTGACTCTTCTTTATCGTCTTCAATTGCATTCACTCCTGGATTACTGAGGCGCAAAGGAGGTCTTCCAATCCGCGCATGCCGAACAACCCTTTGAGCCTCTACAGTAAAGCCCAAACCCAACTTGTCAGTTTTGTGTGCAAAGTCAGGGAGTTGACCCCAATTTTCACACCCACCTTTTTCAATAACAGCCCTGGCATCCTTGAGGGAAGCCATCTTCACCGGAGGTCCTTCAACAGCAACTTCAGTCGACACCAGAGTCTGGGGGACCTCTTCAAAGTTCTGACACGGGGTTTCGATGAATTCTCCATCCATCTCCACATACCGAAAGGAGTTAAGATGGCTCACCATATACTCCTCTTGTCCTCGTACCGTAACAATCTTCCCCTTCACTAGATATTTCAACATTTAATGGAGTGTAGAAGTCACTGCCCCAGATTTATGAATCCACGGGCGACCCAACAAACAAGAATAATATGGTCGGATGTCCATAACATAGAACGTAGATGCAAAAGTATGAGAGCCAACCTTAACAGGAACATCCACCTCCCCGTGCACCATCCTTTTGGACCCGTCAAAGGCCCTAACCACAATATTACTCGGCTTCAGAACCAACCCTTCACAGTCCAGCCGATCTAATGCTTTCTTGGGTAAAACATTAAATGAGGACCCAGTATCCACCAGTACGTGGGCCAGAGTAGTGCCCCTGCACTCGATCGAAACATGCAGAGCGTCATTGTGATTCTTTCCTTTGGCAGTCAGATCTGCATCGGAGAAACCCAGCCCGTTGTCAGCGGTTAAACTAGCCAGAAGTCTTTGAATTGATCAGCAGATGTTTCCTGCAGCACATGTGCAATTTTAAGGAAAGCAATTAAAGCCTTTGCATGGGCTTCCAAGCACAACAATAAAGATAACATGGAGATCTTCGACGGGGTTTTCCCCAGCTGCTCGACTACGTTGTAGTCGCTCTTTTTAATAATCTTCAGAATTTCCTCTATCTCCTGTCTAGAGGTTTCTACAATAATCTTCTTAGGTGCCTCCGTCCGGGCAGGCTCACCTATGACTTCTTTGCCCCGAGTGTCAGATGACTCGGCGACAGGGGTGATAATTGGAATATGAACTGGGACAGTAGCTGATGTACTGGCAGATGGAATAGCAACAGGTTTTTGAACAGTTGGAGGGGAAATCTCAGGAGAGAAAAGTCTTCCGCTTCGGGTGACCTTGCTAGACCCGATAATATTTCTGACATCAGTATCAGCTTCTTCAACCTTCAAATCTTGTTTGATCCCATGATAATACACATTGGCCCCATAGTGCCACGGGACAGCCTTATCTGAAGTGTATGGGATAGGACCAGGAATAGTAATGATCAATGGAGCAACTCTCGGAACGGATGTAATCCTAACAGGCTTTCTCGAGGAAGCCTTGGAAGGATCGGCGGAAATGGTTATGATGGAAACATCTTCAACAGGAATTAACAGAATCAAAGTTTTCTCGAACATGATCTCTTTGTTATCCATCAGGCGTTGAACACCTGACTTTAATAAATGGCAACCAGCAGGCAGGATTGAACATAGGTGGCAACCTTCGCCACAACCCGGAAATAAACCGGCTGATAATAGATTCTTCTTCACTGTCATAAACGGAGTAGAAATGTCTTCCACAAAGGCCACACATGAATCATCGTCCACAGCATTTACTTCATGCTTGGGCATAGGAGCAGTCATGACATTAGGCTTTTTCGGCGCGCCAAACTCAATTTCTTTAGCTTCAATCAAATCTTGCACCTTATTCCTCAAGGCCCAGCAGTTGTTTGTATCATGCCCTGGGCTATCAGAGTGATAGGCGCAGCGGGCGTTCGGATTATACAGCGGAGATGTGGTGCTGGGATTCTTCGGGGCTTCCCTCAGAGTTATCAGGTTAGTCTTCAAGAATTGCGGCAGAATTTGAGACAGGGTCATCATGAGCCGAGTATATTGTCTTTGTGGTCTCTCTACTCTTTGCTGATTGTTGTGCTGTGGGGCAACAATGGGTCTTGATATTACTACCGCATTGACTTCTTGGCGGCGTTCAGGTCGGTTTTGGCTCCTTGAGCTGTAAACTGCACTAGCTTCTTTTCTGAAAGGCTTCTTTTCTGTACTTGATGAAGCACCTTTCTATATCTTGCCACTTTTGATACCAGCTTCCACTCTCTCCCCAGTCAAAATCAATTCAGTAAATCCAAATGATGAATTGCCGATCAAATGGTTGAAAAATGGACCAGACAAAGTCCCAAGAAACATATCCATCAACTCCCTATCAGACAGAGGGGGTTGGACTCTTCCAGCCAGATCTCTCCATTTCTGAGCATAATCCTTAAAGCCTTCGCCTGTACCCATAGACATACCCTGAAGATGAGTACGCGTGGGAGCAAGGTCGGTGTTATACTAGTATTTCTTGTAAAAAGCAGCAGCAAGGTCCTCCCAGTTGCGGACGTTAGCTCCTTCCAATTGATAGAACCATTCAAGTTGAGTCCCTGACAGACTATCTTGAAAGAAATGAATCCACATGTTTCTATCAGTAGTATAGGGTTGAATTTTTCTGACGTATGAGCGGAGATGAAGCTTTGGACAAGATACTCCATCATACTTAGCAAAGACAAGAGCTTTAAACTTGTGAGGGATCACCACCCCAGATGCCAATCCCAAATCTCCGAAGCCCATACCAGGTATCTTCTGAATCTCCATTGCACTCAGACGGTCTTTGAGTTGCTTATACCTATCCTCAGCAGGAGGATACTGTTCTTCATCAAAATCAGTGTCATTATTAGAGACTACAAGACTAGGCCCCTTTCCTTCCTCTTGATTCTCTCCTCCTCCAGATGAATGGGACAGATCATCTTCCTGTCGCAACCTATTCCCAAATCTGTGACCCATATTCAGCAGAACCACCTTCTTCTTCTTCTTCTTCTTCTTCTTCTTCTTCTTCTTCTTCTTCTTCTTCTTCTCCTTCAGGATAAGAGTCTTCAAATCCTGCTGCCCTTTGGCCAAGTTCAGGAACATCTCCTGGAATTGGGCATTCTGTTCTTGAAGAGCCTTGATGGCTTGATCGGTAGGTGTTTTGGAAGACATTCTGTGCTGAAATAAACAACGAAGAAGATGAGAAATTTGTAATGGTACCTGTAATGAGGTGCATGATAATGGAATGCGTATGAAATGATTTCAAAGACTTTGGGAGATTCAAATTTGTAAAACAAAATAAAACACACTTTATTAGATTAAACTTGTAACAATGTTTAACAATGCCTTTAAGGCGTTACAAAAGAAATAAACTGAAAACAAATCTAAACTAGAAAAAAGCAGAAATCAGAAATCCCATGGTCGCTTTCCCTTCGTGCTGACGTAATCATTGATTGTCCTTTCATTCTCAAGTTGCCTCGTGAGCTTCAAGATTTTCTTTTCTTGCTCATGATATTTCTCCCTGTAGGTATCCCGCTCTTCCTTCAGCTGAATCCAGGATCTCTTTAATGCCCCAAGATCAGTAGGCATGTAGGGATAAAGCATGGTATAAGGAACCCATTCTTCATTATTATTCTCCACAATGACTGGCAAAACAACTTCATAAGGCATCCCCAGCTTTCGAGCACAGGCTCGGACCCACTGGAGATAAGGTTGTATAGGGAGAGAAGTCTTTAGTCCTAGCTCTTGAGGGTCAGACCTGTTCACCATGCTCCAGGCTCGTATAAACCTTCGGCGATGCTCATCCACGTCCCCCTTGTAGTCAAAGACAATGTCTGTAAGAAGCAGCTCATGGGGACCGTCTCTCAGAGCGTGACCAAACTATCGTAAAGCAAAACAAGGACTGTAAGTTATACCCCATCTAATTCCAAGCAATGGTACATTAAGGTATTCCCCACATCGATCAATGACAGCTACTCTTTCCATATCCTTAGAACTCCAAAGAATGTCCGTATGAGCAAAGGACATGACTCTGTAAGACCAACCTACACCTTCCTCATTCTTCAATACAGACTTGGGGAGGTGCGAAATAAACCACCTCACCAGCAGCGGCGTGCAACACATGAGGGTCCCCCTTCTTTGCACGGTACGAGTATAGAGAGCATGTAAAATATCACCCAGAAGAGTAGGCACTGGATTACGAGACAAGAAGATCTTGACCGTGTTCACATCTATGAAGGAATATGGATTCGGGAAAAGAACCAAGCCGTAGATGAGGAGAGCCAAAGTGTCTTCAAAAGCTTGAAAATCCAAGTCATCCCAGAACTGTTGAGCTTGATCCATTAGAAACTTGGCCAAGAAACCTTTAACCCCACTCCGTGTCACCCAATTAGACACTACATCATCCTTTTTCAAGTGTAAAGCTGAAGCAATGTCCTCTGGCCTAGGAGTCTCTTCTAAACCTGTGAAGGGCATCTGCTCGAGGATGGATATACCCAACAAATGAGAAAACTCTTCCAAGGTAGGAACTAGCTAATAATCCGGGAAGGTGAAACAATGATGCACTGGATCGAAGAACTGGAATAACACACTCATCATTTGCTCATCAAACCTGGAGGTAACCAAACTAAGAAGCTGACCATGTCTTCTAGTGAACGAGGAAGTATCAGAAATTCTCGAGGCCAAATCTTTGAGTTGAGCAGGTATTTGCACAAAGTTAACTCGGATGGTATTTTTGCGCATATAAGTCATGATCTGCAAAACAGAACAAAGATAAATCCCCTCGGTCTTTGAAATGGTTAGTCTGATGAAATATGCATGCGATGTCATGATGCATGATGTCATGATAAAGCACACAGCAGGTATGGAGGATAGCAAACATGGTAAAGGAAAACAAGTCACACAATAACCCTTAAGTTTCAGGCTTGCATGGGGACTAGGTATTACCCTCTTGAAGTTCAGTTGGTTTCAACCTGTGCTAATAATAGTAACCGGGTTCTAGAGGTTCTCAATATCACTGACCATCCTCCATCGGTCATGGTTTCAGCTCACGCAATCTTTTCTTGCGGCCGAAACTATCTCGAGAGTATGGTCTCAATGAGTGTAGTATCGAGTATCAACCAGTTCTCAGCTCTATATCGAGGCCGACTATCTCACTACTTCCTATGGTCAAGTTGGTCAATTATAGGTTCTAAGGTCAATTGATGCTTAACGACCCATATAACAGCCCTGTATTCTCCTTGTTTCTCCACAAGGGATACCGGTACCAACTAATGTGCCACATCAACGTAGCTACTGCTTCAACCGTATCGGTCTACGCCGTACAGTTCCCTCACAGTTTATTGCTACTTACCTAAAAGGGTTTCCTAGATCCGGGTTAGGATCTATAATAACTCCAATACAAAGCCCACAAAGATAAATCAATCAAACCAAACAATATAAGCAATATGATGAACTAATCCTAAGGTATACCCCACTTAATTATTCCCCAACAGAGTCGCCAGTTCTGTGATACGGTGGCCAGAACCAGACTGTTTTAGGAATGCTGGTTTGCGTTTTGCGTTTTTGTTCACAAAATGTCGCGGTAAGCAAGAGTCGCTACCGACTTTTATTTTATCCAACTGGAAAGGAAAAAAGCACAGAAAAATTCCTTTTTTGAGATTTTGAGTACGGGGGGTAGATTATAGAAAGGGAAGGTATTAGCACCCTTTCTATCTGTGGTTTTCCACGGGCTCTTAGGTACTTGCTCATCATTTTCAAAATTGATTGTGTGTGTTCGATTTGAAAAAGTTTTTTACTTCGATTTAACCCTTGCTTCTGTCTTCAAGAGTGTTACGAAGTGTTTTTGAAAGCTTTGTTTGAAAAGAGTGTAAGTGTGGAAAAGTTTGTTTGGATTGAGCAAGTACTTCAGATTCTACCTACTTGAAAAAGAGAATTGTTCTATGTTTGTTTCCTTTAGACAACGCTATCCTACTATTAGTGAATAGGTAGCACCGTCGTCGGAGTTTTGTGTCAATTCGAAAGGGACGTACGATCACTAAAGAAATGTTAGGACGTCTTAGTAGTAACCCTAATATCTTAGATCAATTATTCGAGGCAACAATTCCGAGGCAACCATTCCGAGGCAACTTTTCCGAACGGGACTTTGATCTTTGTTTAGACAAGAGAGAAACCACTAAAATATCCTATACTTAATGACCGTTTACCGAAGGCAACCGAAGTGGGAGTGTACCCTAGGAGTGCGCATGTGCGAGTGATTCAATTTCAAGTTATTATCTTTGCATATTTAAAGTTCGCTCACCCTTTTAAAGTTAACCATACATTCTTGTCATGCATCCCTAATATTCATACATCTAACAGTTAATATTTGCGGAATTTAAAATGCGGAAAATAAGCTACGCTATTACAAGGCTTCGGGTATTAATTATATAGCCAAAAACAACCCGTAAAAAAAGCGATAAATGAAAGTAAAAGGTCCTAATTAATCTATTACAACTTGTGAGAAATTACATCAATATTGTAAAAATAAATAAAGCGCGCGCGAGGAGTTAAGAACGAGAGAGAACTAGGGTTTTGACCCCTTCTAACCTAATTGAAAGAAAAAAATTGTTTTTGTTGTTTTTGATTATTTTTAAGAAAAAGAACAAGGTTTTTAAATTAAATACAAAATTAATTAATAATTAAATTAATTCAAAGAAAATAATATTCATGGCCTATTTTTGTATTTTTGGTTATAGAAAATAGAATTTAAATTAAGCTAAAACCCTAATTATTCTAATTAATTTTATTTTATTTTACAAAAAGAAATTAAAGTTACCTAAAGTTAAATAACCTAATTCAATTAATTTTTGTATAAAAAATAAATATCCTAAATCTAATTGGATGAAAATATTTTTTGTGATTTTTTTGATAAAAAGAATTATTTTTTATGTTAGTAAAAATAAATAAATAAATTAAATAAAAGAAAGTATAAAAAGAATAGAGAAAAGAGATATTGGGCCTGAGAAATAGAAAATTGGGGGGTGTGAATAACAAATCTGATCCCAAATGAAGGTGACCCACGCTTGACTTTCTGGACTCCATGATATGCGTTGACTGAGGCGTATCATGGTCCCTCAAATGATGGCCATCAGATTTGGCCTTTTGACATCTGGCTGGCCGGTAGATGGTGGTCCATGGTGGGCTTCAAATCTACAGGCGCGCCTGATCACAAGAACGAAAATAATATGAAAGAAATGGGGGGACCTGGGATTCGAACCCAGGTCCCAAAGCATTTTCCATCACCTGGCTACCTACTGCGCTGCACATTCATGTTGTACATAGAATAATGACAATAGATAATATGCAATAAAGAGAGTTAGTGGAGAAAATAAAAAAATGCGCCATAATTTTGAATGGACGAATGAGACGGAGCCACGAAGGTCGTCCCTGTCCTCTCTCCGTTGGTAAAAAGTCAAAGACTTTTACCTACGAACATATGTCCGTAGCTACAACCTTGGCTCATTCCAAAATCAAACACAGGCATGGTAAACAAAACCTAATGCCATGGATCAACTCGCCTTGGCCTGCTGAACATGATGGTGTCCTTGTTGTGGCCCAATTTTACCTGTGTGAAAAGATCCCAAATCGAGACCAAGAACCCTAACAATGGCAAATCTTGATACAGTCCACAAAAATGAAATTAAATGTTATAGAGAGCTTGAAAATGTGTTAAGTAACAAGAATATACTATTAAAACATGATGAATATGCAGGAATAGCAAGATTCAATTCTGAAAAATATGGCAAACCGTGTATCACTTACATTGAGTTTTTGCACTGGAAAATCCTTGTTCTTGGTTGGTATAGCTTGCTGGCAATCCCAGGAAACGAATGAGATGGTTAGGGAGCCTTGTAAATGCCTGGAAGTGCAAAATCAGTTTACCACTTTTCTTTGTTTTTTCCAAGTTTTGTTCTCTCTTTTGCGCCTCCAAAACCTTGTGATTTTTGTCTGCAAATGTTCCCTATATACTGAGGAATGAATTAGGTTTAAAATTATGCTCTCAATCTTCCTCCATTATAGCTTTTGATTTGGATTTGATTCACTTGAAAATCTTTCTAAAAATAGGTCAAAACCAATCTTTTTGTGCACACAAAGGCTTTGCACGATTTGAATCTTTTGCTAGCTGGATATAGAACCTGAAACATGCACAATATCTTGAGGTTTCAATGATTTGTATTTTCTATGATTTGTTTTTATTTAAATTGATTTAATTCAAATAAAAATCAAAATAAATAATAAAAATAAGATAAAGACAAGTGGGAAGAGCTAGGACTCGTGGACCATGCTACCAACTCAAAACAAGTGCAAAAGGGTCAACTTTTGAAAATTTTGCAAAAAGGGTCAACTTCACCAATGCATAACTTCCTCAATTTTTACTCTTTGAAGGTGTTCTATGATTTGGTATTCCATGTTCATGTATGAAGCTTTGACAAAAAAAAGTGTTTTTGTTGACTTTTCAAAATGACCTATAATGTCCAAATTCATAACTTCTTGTGAGTGCATAGTTTGAACTTGGGAGCTGAAGATGGATTGTAGAGAATTGCATCCTCTTCAAAATGAGCTTTCGATGGGTCATTTATCATAAAGTATGAGAAAGTTATGCTTGGTCCAAGTTGAGTTGACTTTTCCTATAAAACCCTAATTTAGCAACTTTTGGGTTTTGATTAATTATGAGCAATCCTTGATGAATCATGATAAACCCTTGATCAAATGATGAATAATACTTAAAAATGAGGATGTTGACCAAAAATCTTGAAGTTTGACTGTATGTGGGCCACAGTTTACTTTTGCCCTAGCATAGTCAATTTTCAGGCCTTTGAGCAATTGACTGAGCAAACTTTCTTTGTAGGGCTTGAAAATTGACATGGATGATCTTGAGAACATATTAGGACAATATTTAGAATTTGGGATCCCTTTGAATCAAGTATCTTGATGCAACATGAAACCCTAATTTGAGGTAGACTGCCTTAGGAGAGAGCTTGTCTGGTCAACCGTTGGACTTCCTTGAGCAACTTGAGGATCTTTCTTGAAATGTTTTGAGAAATATGAGAGGGAAAATTTTGGGGTACAACAAGTACCATCCCATATATGAGAAGGGCCATCACCTCCTCAAAAGCTTGTAAATCCAGGCTATCCCAAAAGTAGTGGGATTTCTCAAATAGAAACTTAGTTGGAAATCCTTGGATACTTCTTCTGGTTTCCCAATTTGCCACTACATCAGACCTGTTTAAAGATAGATCTTGAGAAATCTCTTCAGGATTTGGGTCTCTTTCTGTACCGTTGAATGGTAGCTGATTAAGGATAGGTACCCCCAATAACTGAGAAAACTCCTCCATAGTAGGCACTAACTAGTAATCAGGAAAAGTGTAGCAGTGGTGCAACGGGTCAAAGAACTGAAAGAACACCTTTAAAATTTCTTCATCAGGGGTTGTAGTGACCAAGTTGAGAAGTCGACCATGTTTTTCAGTGAAGGGAGAGATTTCAGGAATCTTGGATGCTAACTCCTTGAGTTGAGGATGCACTTTCACAAGGTTGATTTGGATAGTGTTCCCGCGAGCGGATGTCATGTCCTACAAAACAAGACAAAGATAAGCCCTAGAAAATCCTTGAAATGATTAGTATGATATGCCATGTTATGATTTCATGATTATGCTAAGAAATCACATATATAGCAAGCACAAGCAAATCACACCAAAACCTTAGGTTTAAGGCTTGCATGGGTTTTAAGGTCATACCCTCTTGAGGTTGGATTGGTTCAACATGTCCTATAAATTGTAACTGGGTTCTAAGGGATCTCAATATCATTGACCTTTCCCACAAGCTTCGTTCGATAGGCGACTGACTCGCAACCAAATAAAACTCAGGAGTCGAGTCTCAATGAGTGTATCATGGAGTATCTGCCGACTTTGGGAATACACCAAAGACGACCATCTCGCTACGTCCTAATGGCCAAGTTGTTCATTTAAAGTTTCTAAGGTCAGTTGACACTTTATGACACCACGCAACAACCCCGTATTCTCCTAGATTAAATCAAGGGCTACCGGTACCAAGCAAAGTGTCGCATCAACATATCCATCGCTTCAACCGTGTCGGTATACCCCATACAGTTTCCACGATCTATTGCTACTTACCTAACAGGTTTCCCTAGATCCGGGTGTAGGATCTATAGTAACCCAAAAAATCCCTTAAAAGTAAAGCAAACAAACAAGCAAACCATTTAGAAATGATCTAGACCCTAAGGTAAACTCCACTTTATAATCTTCCCCAGCAGAGTCGCTAGTTCTGTGATACGGTGGCAGAACTGACTGTTAATACTGGTTTGCGTTTTTTGTTTGCAAATGTCACGGTAAGCAAGAGTCGCCACCGAATTTTCTTTTATCCAACAAAGGAAAGGGTGAAAATAACAGAAAAAGACCTTTTTCGAGATTTTATGAGTGAGGGGGGTAGAGTATGGAAAGGGAAGGTGTTAGCACCCTTTCCAACAGTGGTTTTCCACGGGCTCTTATGTACTTGCTCATTTTTTAAAAATTGTTTGTGTTTGTGTGTTTTGAAAGATTTGTTTGCTTTATGATAACTCTTGTATCAGTCCTCAAGAGTGTGATAAAGCGTTTTTGAGAAGAAGTTTGGAAATGTGTAAGTGTAAAAAGGAATTGGTTTTGAGCAAGTACTTAAGAACTGTCTACCTACTCGAAAAAGGATGTTCTTTTCCACCTTTCCTTTAGATAGTGCTATCCTACTATTAGTGAGTAGGTAGCCCTATCGTTGGATGTTGAGGGACTATCGAAAGGGACGTTTATGATCATCGAAGGAAACATGTAAGGATACTTTAGCATTTCAAAGGGTCTGTCATCATATAGGCAACATCGAGGGACAATATCATTTCTCGTAGGAAACTCGAGGGACGTTTAGGGACTATGATCTTTATGATAACTTTTAAACTGAGGGTCTTTTGCTAAGATATCCCTACGTTCGAGAGACATGACCATTTCCGAAGGCAACCAAGTGAGGAGTACCCTAAGGATGTAAGTGTGCAATAGTGTTTATTTTCCAGATATTTGTCTTAAGATTAGTGATCTAATGATTAATTGATTTAATCTTATCATGCATACCTAATTACTAGCAATTTATGTACAAGCATATAAGAAAATATAAAGCGAGAAATAAAGTTCCTACAACTATTACAAGGCTTCAGGTCAGTTACAATTATATTTGACTAAAATGTAAAGTGCGGAAAATGAAAATCCTAATTAGGGCTATTACAATCCATAGGCAGATACATAACTAGGAAATAAAATGCGCGCGCGATAAAATTACAAACCATAGGCAGATACATAATAATATAAGCGCGCGGAATAAAGAAACGTCTAAAAACCTAGTAAAAAAATTCTAAATAAATAAGAACATATCTTTGTTTGTTTTTTTATTTTATTTTTAAATAAAATAACTAAGTGAACTAAATACCTAAAATTTAATTAGAGAAGTAAATTAACTAAAAAAAATTAATATCTAAGTCCTTTTTGTATTTTTTTTATAATAAAAAAGAAATGATATAAATAAAATTAATCCTAATTCTATTTCATTTTAATTAAAAAAAAAGTTAAATTTTAATTAATTAATTATACTCAAAATTAATTATTAAAAAAAAACTAAATCCTAAATTTCCATGTGATTTTATTATTAAATGAAAAATGATTTTGAAGTTAATAAATTAAAAGAAATAAAGAAATATAAAAAAAAAACAAAAGAAATGGGCCAGGCTGAATAGTAAAACAGGGGGGGGTGTTGTTTGAATTTCCATCTGGCCCAAACGAGGCCAAGCCCAGGGCATCTTGGGATCCTGTGGAGATGCCTTCTGAGTGTCCATGGTGGTCTACACATCCTGGGCGTTAGATCTGGATCTCATATGGATTTGCTGGCATAGATCTGAGGAGTATGATATGCGCCTGAGTATGTGAAGCGCTGGATCTGTTGAACAAATATTAGAAAAAAATACAACATGCATGACTGGGGACTCGAACCCCAGTCCTTTCCCTAACGCGCGCGCCTGTTTACCAACTGAGCTGTCCCGGTCATTCATACAAATGACAACATTTATATATTATATATTATATATAAAACAAAGTGTTATCTGAGACAAAAAAACAAAACACGCACAAGTTTGAATCGTCTAGTGGGGGACTACCATGCATCGTCTTCCACCTCTGTCCGTCGTATTAGACTACAAGACCTATAGTGACAGTTTTATGTCCGTCATTGTAACCCCTGCATTTAAAACAAGCAGAATACACAACAAAAATAGTTTGTGAGACCATGAATCAACTGGTCTCGTCTCCTTGAGCACGATGGTATCAGTTGTCAAGCCTAATTTTGCCTAACCATGGAAGCCCCAATTATAAGGTCCAAACCCTAGATATGGTAACACTTGATTCCTACGTCAAAAAACCAATTCTAATATACAGACAGCTTGCAAACACGAAGATAGTCAGTAATTCCTGGTTAAAACATGTTTATATTACATAAATCAAAGAAAGCAAGTTAAAAAAAACGTAAACCTTGAGCTACTGTATTGGTCATTTTATTGTGCTTCAGGGCCGGGTAACAATTGGAAAAGTTTCAGGGGGCTTCCAAGAAGGTTTTTGAGCCTTTGCTTGGGACTAAAAACAGCTGGAGTGTGCAATTCGGGTTTGACAATTTTTGAGTTTTTTTGGGTGAAATGTGCAACAATTCTCTAAGCTTTCTGTGTGTGTTTTGAGCTGGCCAATGTGTTGTTCTTATAGTATAGAAGGAGGAGACACCATTGAATGTGAATGATTATGGCCATAACTCATGTTTTCCAACAAGAATCCAACCAATTCAAG
Organism: Vicia faba; assembly: GCA_948472305.1. Classification (NCBI taxonomy): domain Eukaryota; kingdom Viridiplantae; phylum Streptophyta; class Magnoliopsida; order Fabales; family Fabaceae; genus Vicia; species Vicia faba. The sequence goes on along the minus strand of CATIWC010002479.1, from coordinate 66,392 downwards.
GCCTTCCAAATTTGTCAAAACATGCCTTATCTTTGCTTGGATGAACCTGGTCACTTGTGCACGAAATCTTGGGCCTCTAAGCAAGCCATGACACTAGCCCGCATGCCTAAACCCATTTCCAAATATTTTATACAATTTATTTTATATTTACTTGAAATAAATTAAAATAAATATGTAAAAAATAGATAGAAAATACAAGGGCATGCAAAAATAAGATTATAGGTCATCTATAAGCTTAGGAAGATATTTTAATCTTAAAAAGTTAGGCCATTGACCCAAAAATTCAAATTTTCTCAATGCACCATTCTTGAAATTTCCAAAATTTTCCCAACTTGGGAAAGCCATAACTTGCTCAATGTTTATCTCATGATGATGATCTTGTACTTTTTGGAAAGCCCATGATGTCTACTTCAATACCTCTTTTGATCAAGTTGGAATTTGAAGATGTTATATTGATGTAAAAGGTCTTGGGAAAAAGTTTCTTTTGTTGACATTCTAAAAATGACCTGTAATGTATGAACTTGTATCTTTCAAATGGTGCATTTCTTGAACTTGAGGGCTGAAGAGAAGTTGTAGGGCATTGAATTCTTTTCAAAATTATATTTGGTTGGAAAATTTATGATAAAGTATGAGAAAGTTATGCTTAGTCAAAGTTTGGTTGACTTTTCCTATAGAAACCCTAATTTGCCATTTTTGACTTTTGACGGTTAGGAGCATTTCTTGAGGAATCATGATCAACCCTTGATAAAATGATGGATATCACTTCAAAATGTTGATGTTGGCCAAAAATATTGAAGTTTAACTGTATATGGGCCACAATTGACTTTTGACCTAGCACAATTGATTTTCTAATACTTGAGCAATTGACTGAGCAAACTTGTTGAGCAAGGCATGAAACATGGCATGGATGATCTTGAGGACCTATTAGGACAATGTATAAAATTTGGGATCCTTGGAGCTCAACCATCTTGATGAAAATTGAAACCCTGGTTAGGGGTTCATTGCCTTAGAAGGAAAATTGTCTGGTCAAATCTTGGTCAACCTAGGGCAAGTTGGGAACCTCTAGGAGTATATCTTGTGTGAAAATGGGAGGGAAATTTTTGGGGTACAACACAGATCTTCCTCTGAACCCAATTTAATTGTCTACAACGGATCTTTATACGGCTAAATAGTATTTTCCTCGTGCTCAAGCAACCGTAAAACTTCTTCTATTATTCCATCACATTCCTCTTCTTTAGCCATATACACATGATATTCAAAGTTGGGAGATGGTGCAGGGTCATTGAACTCAACGTGTTTTTTAATTAATCTGCACATCTGATTTATGATTGATTTTAGAAAATGACACATGTAACAAGTGATTATGCATATTTATTTATAATTATTATTTATTTCAAAAGGTTTTTTCGGATTACCATTTTCCAAAAAAAATAAATAAAGACAAAGTTTAGAAATAATAAATAACTTTTATTAATGATCTTAAAATTCAAAACAAAAGACATGCCCATACAATCATTTCATCCACCATGGGCAGAGTGAAAGACTTTTGAAAAGACCAACAAAAAAATTACTTTGAAATGTGAATGCAAGAAGGAACATCAACAGTGATCCAATTCTGGATTCTAACTCCATGTGTCAAGAAGTTTGGAATCTCTTGCTCTGACTCATTCTCGAGAATAACGTTTATCCTTGGAGTAGTCGAATGAAGATATCTTGCACTGTGAAAGATTTCTTAATATTTTCCCAAAGCGGGCTTCGGCCTCACAACTTCCTTCTTCATGGAGAAACCCAAACCAACCCCATTCCTGTTCACAGGTGGATTAATAACCTGCCCCTACACCTTTGTAGGTCCTTTTGCACTACCTGTTGCGCATCTTTAAATAAGGTGATAGAATCTTCATTCTTTCTTATATTATCAATGGACAAAGCTTGGAACTGAGTTCCAAAAATGGCTTCATTAGCTTCTATAATGCTAAAGGAAGACAAATGACATATCAACTGAGCTTGCTCACCGTTCATAATGACTACCTTTCCTTCACGAACAAATTTCATCTTTTGATGTCAGGTTGAAGTAAGAACTCATGCTTTATGGATCCATGGTCGTCCCAATAAAAAACTATAGGCAGGGACAATAACCATAAACTGAAAGATGATTTAGAATAGAAGTGGGCCTATATGATTAGGTAAATCCATTTCTTTGATGACAAACTTTCTCGAACCATAAAAAGCTTTCACTATAATGCCACTAGGCGCATAGGAGTTTACTTAAGCTTCATGAGAGTACTTCTTGGTATGACATTCAAAGTAGATCCATTTTCAATCAGCACATTAAACAAAGAGTCATTCTTACAATTCATAGATATGCACAAAGCCGGTTATGGTTTCTTCCTTCATCCAGCAACTTATATTGTTACAAGATGTAATATTCTCCACAACATCGTTGAACTAATCCAGGGGAATATCACTTTCTACAAAAGCTTGATACAACACCCTCATTAGAGATTCCCGATGAGCAGAGGAGTTCACCAATAAGGCTAAAATGGAAACCTTATAGGGAGTCTACAATAGCTGATCCACAATCTTCTAATCACATATCTTGATGATTTTTAACAGATCATCAACATCTTTTTCCAAGTCGGTGCCACTAGATCCTCCTATAACTTTCTTAGGCTTAACATAAATATCAACAATCTTTTTGCCAGGATTAGCATCTCCTCAAAAGGTAGGGGAGAAAACATGACCACTACGAGTTACTGGACTAGCTTCAGCAATATTCTCAACATGGGACAAAGGTTGGATAAGAATTTTCACACCATCCTCCAGGATAGTTGCATTGTACTTATAAGGCACAACTATATCTAATTCATATGGGATAGGACTAGGAAGACAAATAACCATGGGAGCAACAACAGGCTTGCTATGGTACTCAATATCTACAGGAGAGAGATCACCAAAACATGGTACAATAACATTCACCCCCACTTCTTCAAAATATTTAGGCATCACAGAATCATTATCAAAGAACATACCTTCATCAGAAGAAAAGAACTCATCAGCAGAAACATATTCATTATCTGACATGGTCTCAGTTGAGTAGTATTCAATCACGTTAACTCCATTATAATCATCTTTATTTCCTGTGACTCTGATAGTACCATTATCTAACAACAATTGAACACCTCTTCTTACAACAGAACAACCACGAGAATCCCTACAACATATCCGACAAGACCCATAATAATGCTGCTCTTGGCCATCCATGTGTTAAAATATGGCGTGCAGCTATACCAAATCATCATTCATGTAATTTACATCAAAAATCTGGAATTCACCGGGACATTCATAAACCATATTCACATCTTCTTCACATTCATCCCTTGGTCTGATTATGAGTATAAGACCTTCATCCATCATTTCTTGAAGATCAACTCTCACTTTATCACATCCAGGGACATCCGTATTGTAAACAATATAACCCACATGATCATGTGTATAATAGCTGAATTCACAGAGATTATGCATCTTCACTAAATCACCTGTGACTAGATTGATATCAAAAATCCTGAAATCTCTAAGACAACCAACAACCATATTTAGAGCATTTCCACCTCCATGTTTTGGTAGTGGATTATCCTTCATATTAGGACCAACATATTTAAAAGACAGGAGACCAGATCTTACCATCTTTTACACATCAGACTTTAATGGATAACATTTCTCAATATTATGCCCTGGGGATCCTTGATGAAAAGCACAAGTCTGATCCGCCTTATAATACCATGGTAAAGTTGAAGGTATAACATGGGGAGGCCTAGTCTGCACCAATTTCTTTTGAATTAAAGCCATAAATGATTCCGCATAACTCATTGGAATAGGATCAAAAGCTTCTCTATTTTGACTTTTCCCTTGATTACCTTGATGAGGTGTTCTCTGATAGGCAACTGTAATCAGAGCTACACTGGCGATTGGAGTCACATAAGTAAATTGTTGTTGGTACTGATGACATTTTCTCAGAGGTCTAACCTTTATTTCCTTAATGATAACATTTGTTTCATTTTATTTATTTCTATAAAACCCATATGGTGATTTATTTGTTCCACTAGAACCTTCGTCTTTTCTCAATCATCCTTCTCTGACAGCTTCCTATAGACGGACACCCATACTTACCATCTCAATGAAATTACTCGGTGCACTTGCAACCATCCTTTCATAGTAAAATGAACCAAGGGTTTTTAGGAAGACCTTAGTAATTTCTTGTTCTCCCATCAGGGGTACCACTTGGACAACAACTTCACGCCAACGTTATGCATACTCCTTAAATGACTCCTTATCCTTCTGAGCCATCACTCTCAGTTGGTCATAATTGGGTGCCATAAACATGTCATACTTATATTGCTTGATGAAAGCTTCACCAAAGTCATTGAAGGCACCGCTGTTGCTACTGTCCAATCCCATATACTCTATCAAAGCATAACCAATTAAAATATCTTGGAAGAAATGAATAAGAAGGCATTGGTCATCAGTATGAGTGGACATCCATCTGATATACATCACCAGGTGGTCACGGGAACAAGAGTTGCCCCTGTACTTCTCAAATTCTGGCACCTTAAACTTTGCTGGCACTTTTACATTAGGAACAAATCAGAGGTCATTGACATTCTGTCACAATAACTCTTTCCCTAGGAGAGCCTTCACTTCTTTCTGCATTTCATTAAATTGATCCTGAAAGTCATCCAATCGGTCATAGAAGCCCAAACATTCACTTGGTGGGGGAGCATGATGATAAACTTCATCATTAATAACAGGCATATCTTTCATTGTAGGAGGTGCAACATGATGAATCTCATTATTAGAAACAGGAACAACAAGAACCACAAGAGGTGCAGAGACAACAATAGTTTGAGAAAATAGAGCAACTAGAGAAGCAGGATTGTAACCCTCTGGCATGAAGTTCTCAGGAATTCCCCATGGATAACCACGAGGCATACACTATTGAACAACAGTAATTGGAGTAACAAAGATGGGAACTGACGGAACTTCTGAAGTAATGGTTTTCTGTTGTGGCTGAATAGCACGAGGAGATGGAGGAGGAGGTTGCAGATAATTCTGAGCAACCACTAACGATTCCACCAAAGCAGTCAAATTGTCCATACCATACCTCAAAGTAGTAACTTCTTCGCGTAGCTCACGATTCTCTTATGCAAGATTTACCACCTTCTTCTTGGAATTAACCCGGGTATTGTAGCGATCAGACAACTTGCCGACCGTTGAAGCAGAGAAACATGTAAGACACCTACGAAAGAACAAGAATGCAAAAATATGTGGGAAATGATGCATGGTATGTTATGCATATGGTTTATTGTGTTTATTCAAGGAACCCAAATAATTATAGAAAATTTCAAGTATTAAAGTACTAACACATTTGGAAATACTGAAAAATTCATTTTAATAATAACTTCGGACTGGATTACAACTTTTAGTACAAGTTTCAATAATCATAAGTACAAGAGAATAAAGATAGAGTCTACAAATCATAAGGAGCCAAAGCTGATGAAGATCTCTCCACAAACTGAAGCTTTCCCTTGAGTCTTGCTGTCTGAGCCTTCAACTGCTCGCTCTCTGCTGCATATTTGTCGGCGACTTCTTTCCAATTACCAAAGTCAAAAAATGAGTGACTGTGACCTGGCTGAGCTCTAGAGGAAAATAAATCCTTTTCCTTATCCATCATCTCCATAACATAACTCTAGAGAATCTAGATCAAATCATCCTTCTCTTTCAATTCTGTTGAGTAGGACACCTCCAAAGTCTGGTACTTGTTCTTCCATGCTTCCTTCTCTTGCTGCATCCTTACCAGTGCAAGTTGATGTTCTTCTAAATCACCTAATAGAGGAGGGGTAGTCCTCATAGACAAATTAGGTATAGGTTCTTCACGAGAATAGGGCATCTTCAATTGAATTGCTCTTGCTTGTACCCAACGGAGTGAGGCTCCAAGGAAACAACTCATCTTAGTCCCAAATCTTTTCTAACTTTTCTATTAATATGGCGACAAGCCTTCTCAATCTCTTTCTTAGCTTCCTTATGATATTATCCTTCTTTGAGAAATAAACCACTCAAATGAATGATGTTTGGCTTTTCTCTCATTGGATATCTAAGTTGACGATGCGCAAGAACAGGATTATAATTAATTCCTCCCTTTGTACCAAGAAGAGGCACATTGGGAAAACTACCCTAACTGTCAGTAATATCCACATCATAATAAGCCTGATGATACCCAACAATGTCAGAATGAGTGAGAGTCATAATCTTTGGTGCCCATCGTGGTTCCTTCTTGTTATCCCAAAAAGCAATAGACCGAGGTAAGTGAGAAATAAACCATTGATATAACAACGGTGTGCAACAAATGATCATCTTTCCCTGAGAAAAATTTCGAAGATGGATGGAATAATAAGTATCTCTTAGCAGTGTCAGGATAGGGTTCCCAATCAGAAAGTTCTTAATGGAATTGACATCCACAAATTTGTTGATGTTATGAAACAAGAATAACCCATAGGCAAGCAAAGCAAAGATAGCCTCAAAAGTAGCTTTACTCTTCATTTTGGCAAAATAACGAGCTTTCTCCAATAGAAACTGAGCAGGTAAACCCCTAATTCCTCCTTTGGTAGTCATAATAGCCTCAATCTCAGACCTCCTCAAGTGAGTTATAGTGGAAATCTCATGAGACTTAGGCTCTACTTCTAAGCCGATGAAAGGAACACAATCAGTAATAGGTAAACCAAGTAAGTAAGAATACTCCTCCAATGCGGGCATCAGCTGATAATCAGGAAAATTAAAACACCGATACAATGGATCATAGAACTGGACAAATGGAAATAGAATACCTTCCTTCATATTGAGATTCATAAGAGGCACAATGGCTCTATACTTCTTTCATAAATCTGTAGAACTCTCGATCTTAGGAATCAAACTCATCAGTTCCTCATCTTAGGATCCTTGAAACTGTACTTTCGAGTCTTTCTCCTTCCAAAACCATGGTCAAAAAGTACCTGAGATATTTGCAAAAGTCAACCCTTAAGTTCCTTGAAGCAATTGTTTTAAAGAATGCTCATGGGTGCATAAATGCATGATGCATCAATCACACACAAGATCATAAATACGGGGGTTCATAGATTTAACGTCGTGAGTATGAAGTCAAAGGTACTACCTATAAGGTGAGGACTAATAGTTTATCACCTGCCAAACAAGGTTCTAAAAGGTTCCCAGAGGCTACATCCTTCTGATATTTCCAACGTCCTGATTAACCTGGTAATCAACAATATTCTCAGGAAAAACTCGTCTGAGTGTAGCATCTCGTGAAAACCACTTCTGAATTACTCTGTCATAGTTTTCGCACTACACCTAAAAGACCAAGATCGGTTAAGGGGTTCTACGGTCCTCAGATTCAATAAGCTCCTAGGTAGAAAGCAGCATGTCTTCCCGATCGCTCAGTAAACAAATACTATAGTCAAAGGGGCCTCCACTGAGTGGGGATCTCATGTCTCATTTTTTTGGGATTCTTCCCTCAAATTTAACATGACTATATCGCCCATCCTATCTTAAGTTTTCCCATGTCCGGGTAGAGGACTAATGAGGAATCATCAGGCACCTTGAAAACCAGGAAAATCCAGACAATCATATATACAACACATAATATATAATAAATAATAGCACATACACAAATAAACAAAGATAGGCACAACCCACTTAGAGATTAGAGTCCCCAGCAGAGTCACCATTTTTCTTTAGCAATAGAAATGTTGATACTAAGCCATTGAGTTGACTTGACTTGTGCAGATCAAATAAAAATCTCCACTGCACTTTATTGTTTCCAAAGGAAATGGGAAAGAGAGAATAAACTCAAAATAGGGGGAGAGAATCTAGGTAGGGGGTTGGTTATGCAAAGGTAAGGTATTAGTTCCCTAAATATCTACGGTACTCTGCATGAACCTCTTTGAAAATATGTGCATTTTGGATATTGTGATACGGTGGGAGAACTGACTTGGGATTTTTGCGTTTGTGTTCGCAAATGTTTCGGTTTAGCAAGAGTCGCCACCGAATTTTTATTTTATCCTAAGGAAAGATCAAAAAGCACAGGAAAGACCTTTGAGATGTTTTCTTGGGTTCGGGGAGTAGATTATGAAAAGGGAAGGTGAAAGCACCCTTTTCATCCATGGTTATCCATGGGCTCTTAGTTACTTGTTTAGATCACTTGCTTTTGCTTTTCAATTGTTTGAAATGGTGCTTTGTGTGCGTGGTTTTGAAAGATGTTTTGAAAAGAGGCCATCGTTGTGGCAACCTTTGTAATGATTCTTGTTTGAATGTATACAAAGGTGTTTTTGTCTTTTGGAAAGATGTTCAATGTTTTGAAAGTTTGATTTGAGAAATATTTTGAAGTTGTGTTGTGAGGTGTGTTTGAAAATAGCAAGGATGTTTTTGCAAGTTTTGATCAAGTAACTAAGAGTTGTCTACCCTATTTTACTCAAAGATCTTTCCTATATGTTTTTAACCCTTTTGACAGTGTTGTTTTACCATTGCATTTGGTAAACAACCTTGTATTAGGATGTTAAACGGGACAGGCGCGAGTCATCGTATAGACCATGATAGCAATTGTGTTAAGTGTCTTTAGCAAATTTTTGAGGGACTGGATCATTTTTGTATAGGCAACCAAGATAGCGTCATCGAGGGACTATGATCTTTTGTTTTGTTTTTGTTTTTCCAAAGTACCCAACATGCATAACATGTCCCATTTTTAATGCAACAAGTGGATGTAACCCTAGGGGTGCAAGTGTGCATTGTGTTTGATTTTCATGCATTTTTGTCTTTGTATTAGGTCAAGCTACTTGTTGATTTTGAATCTTGCCATACACGCCTAATTACTATACAGTATATTGAAAGCAATAAATTGCGGGAATTAAAAGTCTAAGTTATTACAAAAGTATCTGGGGATGGGGGTACAATTATTTACAAATGGGGATGAATCTCACAAGGATAACAATGTCCAAATATTAAGTATTACAACCAAATCGAATTGTCGCAATTCAAAATAAAGTTATAACAAATTAAGAAATCAATAATATTATGAGATGCATATATTTACTTGAAAATAAACAAATAAAAATCTATTCTAAAAAGAAAGATTAAATATTATATTATTATTATTCTTTTTGTATTTTTATTAATTATGTAAATAAAAAAGTTCAAAGGAAGAAAATTTAATTAAATAAATTTCTATTATTCTTGTATTTTTATTAATCAATAAAAAAAAGGTTTAAAGAAAACAAAATTAGTTAAATTAATGTTCTTTATTATTTTTGGTGTTCTCATTATGATAATAAAAAGGAAATGATTTAAAAAAAAACCAATTTATTTACAAAAATGAAGTTTTAGAAAAAATTATTAGTATATTATTTTAATAAAATAAATTAAAAGAAAAAAGAAAATCAACTAAAATATTAATTCAATTTGATATATAAAAAATGTATTGAGTTTTTTTTTTATGAATTTATTTAAAAAAGAAGGAAGAAGTAAATTAGAATAAAAGGACAATGGGCTTAAAAATTTGAAGTGTGTTTGAGGTTAGGCCCAAATAAAAACAAAAAGAAATGAGAGGCAGAATGGAGGGAGGGGGGTGTGAGCCAGCATTTGTGTGGCTTATAGCATTTGGGGTTTGGGCGGACAGGCCCAATGCATAGTTTTGTTCACATTTTCGTTAGGGTTCAACAATTTAGGGTTTGTTGTATTTGGCTTTACAGCGGCGCCGCTCTCTCGTTCTTGCTCTTCATCTTTCTCACTCTCACGTGTCTGATTCTCCCCCCTCTCAAGCCACCGGAGCGCCACCTCCTCCTCTCATCTCCTCACGATGGTCAAAGGTTTTGTTGTAAATGGTATAGTTTGTGTCTGTTTTGAGCTTTATAGTTTGTTCATGTTTGTTTGATTTTACAATTTGTTTGATTAAGCTTTGGTGTTTACATGCTTGAGATGCAGCAAAGAGGGTTTGATAAGCATACCTTAGGATTTTCTAGAAAGAAAAATGGAGAGGAGAAAAGGGTGAGACGGAGGCGCTTCCTTGGTGGCTTAGAGGCGGAGGGGGAGAGATGACAGCGAGCTTCGTGGTAACCTCTTTCCTTTGTTCTGAATGTTGATGATGAGGCTGTTCTGAAACTCCTTTCCTCTGAAACTCTTTTCCTCTCTCTTGATTCGTTGATGATGATTTGATAATCTGAAACTTGTTGCTATGTCTGAAACTTTTGATTTTTATTGGTTCTTGAATGTTGAAATGTTTCTGAAACTCCTTGTTTTTTTGTTATTGATGATGACAAAAGTTCTGAAACTTGTTGCCTTTGCTTCTGAAACTCTTTTCCTCTCTTCTGAAAGTTGATGTTGATGATGAAATATTTCTGAAACTTCTTCCTCTTTCTTGATTTTGAATGTTGGTTGATGTTTTTGTTAATGATGAATTGTGGTTCTGAAACCTTTGTTGGTTTGTTGGATAATAGTTTTTGGCTTTTGTGGTTTGTTGGATAATAGTTTTTGGCTTTTATGGTTGGAAACTATTAGTAGATTTGTGTTGCTATGCAGGTTGTTTAGTTGTTAGCAGGCTTGTGGTGATTTGTTGAGTTTTTGGTATTGTTGCAGTTTGAGTAGTTTGGCAGGTTTTTGATGTTGGTGTGGTCCTGTTTGAGAACTACAGGTTGATAACTGTTGCAGGTTTTTTGGTTTGGCTGTGCAGTTTTGTTTGTGTAGTTTGAAACTGCAGTTTGAGTAGTTTGTTACAGTTTGATAACAGTTTGGCCTGCTGGTTTTGGAATTGGTTAACAGGATTTTGTGTTGGTTTGAACTATTAACAGGTTTTTGTGTTGGGAGAGTTGTAGTTTTTGTTTTATAACTGTTTGCATAGGTTTGGGGTTTTGTAATTGCAAGTTTTGTGTTTTGCAGGCTTTTGCTGTTGTACAGTTTGGCCAGGCAGTTTGGCTTGATAGCAGGTTTGTAGTTTTTGGTTTGCAGTTTGGAACTGCAGGTTTGGTTGTGGAACTGGTGTACAATTTGTAGTTTGGAAAGCTTGCAGCTTGTACAGTTTTGCAATGGTTTTGTGGTTTCACAGTTGCAGCTTGTTATGTTTTTTGGGAGAGTTTGGCAAGTTTGGCTCAATGTTCTCTCCTTGAAACTATCATGCAGTTTTTTGAGTTTTATATCTTTTTAGCTTGTTTGTATTGTAATCTTGTGATAGCCTTTTGCCAAACTTTACACTCCAAAAAGGTGATATCCTTTTCTCTGTTTCTCTCTCTATGACAAATCATTTTTGCTTTTTTCTTAATATTCTGAAAAGTTTGCCTATGTCTGGAAAATGATGAAAAGCTATGACAAGCTTTTGGCTTGTCAATTGGTTTATCTCTTGTTGTTTACTTTTGGCCTGCTGTTTGATTTGCCATGTACTTTCTGCATTTGTACTTTTTGCATCCAGTTTGCTTACTTGACAGTTTGCATTTGGTTTAGTTTGCTTACAATGTTGTTTGCTGACTTTGCAATGTTTAGACAGTTTGGTGCCTGTTTGGTTTAGTTGCAATGGTTTAGTTGGCTGACTTTGTAATATTTGGTAGCTTGCCTTTGTATGCTAGCATTGTATGCTTGCTTTGTACAACATGTCTTGCATTTGAAACTTGTTTTATACAGTTTGGCGCCTTGCTATGTTTTTGAATAATTGCTTTTGTATGCTTGCATTTTCATTTTTTACTTTTCTCTTTGTGAACCAAGAAGAGCAATCTTCTTGTGATTTGCAAAGAGAAAAATAAAAACATGATGAACAAATAGCACTCTGATTTCGGACGGCAAACTTTAATGATGACTTTTTTCCTTTCTTTTTTCATTTGAAAATTCTTTACTAATCTTCTTTTCTTTGTCTTTTTCATGTGAGCACAAATTAGGTGATAGAGGAAGCAGAGGAAGCAGGAGACTTAGAGCATGGGAGCAATGGAGTTTAGGAGGCTTAGGCTTAGATTAGAGAGATTTCCATTAATTGTAACAATTTATTTTTTTAAATACTATAAGTTGTAAAAACTTACAATATTCAAATAATAAATTATTTTTGTATCAATCATCTGAAAAATCTTTGTGAGGCAAACAGATATCCAATAAGATCATTTAATGTCCAATAATCTTGCCATTCTTTCTTCAAGTCTTCACTTATTTTTTTTTAAAGATTCTCAGATCAAAATAATTGAAATTCCATTTCAACAATTCTAATACATATAACTTAAAATCCAAGTAATCCCAAAAACTCTGTAATCTCATAACCTTGCATCAGTATTCCAATCAAAATACGCATTGTGTATTCCAATAAACAAGCAAGCATTTCATTCCAATAACAGGCACACATTTTAACAGACGCACATTATCTTGGTTAACCTGGATCAGATAAAACCTGACTATTCCACATGACCATCTCAGTTCTTATTTTTTTGTCCCAGATGAACAGACCTTGAGAAAAACCAGTAAACTTGAAAAAAGTGCGAAAACTATGTAACAGTTAACTGAATTTCTGAGGATTCAATTTCTTCTGAGAAATGCGAGAGAAACCCTAATTCTCGATTTACTGCCAAAGGAAAGTCTGTCTGATCGATTCCTGAGCCAATCTTAAAAATCAGAGAAAACCCTAGGATTGGGATTTCTTGTGAAAAAGGGAGGGCAAATTTTGGGGTACAACAGCTATACAAGGTGTATACAAAATAATATGGTGAAGATGAGAAAAGAAGTATTTTTTTACAATTTTTGCACCCGCAGCGATTGCGAACTTTTAGTGCCTATGTACCACCTTCCGTGCAATAGGGGGATCAGGGTACTAATAGTTCACCTAAAAAAAATTTAAAACACAAGTGTGTTGGTTAACTTTAAGAGAAGATACATCATCGTCATATCCGAGTGGAAAACATACTTAATACCCACGATTCTGAGAAAGGAAAATTCACATCATCTCAAAGTGGAGGATATAGCTTTGATTTTAAAATCAACAAAGCCTCACTCAACACCCAAGTGGAAAAATATCTCACTTCACTATATATTGTAGAAGTATAGTAGCTCGCGTCACTACAAGAATCGACAAATGTCTAATCTTTTTGAGAAAAAATTTTTTAAAGTAAAAAGCCAAAGTGGCAAAATGGTTTGAATGAGTTTGATCAAATTTCAGTCTTCTCACAAAAGATGTCAAAGTATAATTAATATTGATTAAAATTTTATTAAGAAAAGATTTTGAAAAATACATAGACCTATGTCCAAGTTTATTATGAAAGCGGTTAAAGTTAGAAAGCAAGAAGAGTTTTAAAAAGGAGGAAGAAGATTTTTGAAATTAAAGAAGATGGGAGGAGGTGAAGGGATTATCCTAAAGCATAAGGTAAAAGCTAATAAAAAGAAGGATCTAACCAACAAGAAGCCAACACTTGACATAAAGAGTCAAAGTAGAATTTCCATCCTTTGGATTGAAACCAAATGGGCAAAAATACTAAACCTCTTAGGAATACCAAGCTTCAGATGAATTAAGTCTTCACAAAAACTGGGCAGAGTAACAGCTGTATACAGAGGAATTATCAATTACAGACAAAGCATATAATTATAATAACATGAACTCAAAGAAAATCAACCCAATGTCTTAGAGTAAACCCCAAGAACTTCAAACAAAAATAACAACAGAGCACAAGGTCTCTAGGGTATCAAGGCTTCTAATCTTAAGTACAAGAGGTTCACTACTCCATAATTCCAAGGATAGTAACCAAGTAGTCCAAGTAACCTTAAATCTTTTAATACTCAAGTTGTTTATTATTTGTCTTCAAAAAGAAAAGAAAGCTCAAGTGAGCAAAAAAAAAAGACATAAAGATAAATGCTAAAATGAGCAAAGATAAAATGACATAAAGATAAATGCTCAAGTGAGCAAAGATGGAAATATCATGAAATGTAATTGCTAAAGTAAATAGTGCATAAAAGTAAAGGCATAATATAAAGGGCATAAAGTAAAAGCACAAAGTAAAATCAATTGTTAGTAAATTAGAAGTTAGTGGTTAGTTGAATGGCCATCTTGAAACTTGCATTTTGAAAACTCATTAGAAGATTGATAAAATCAAAGCTTCTCAATAACAAGTTTCATTTATTTTTTGTCAAGTATATCATTCATTTCAAGTACTCAAGGCAAACATATATGATCAACGGTGTTTAAATGACTCACTTATACCAAAATTTATGAAAGATCATTAGAGGTTTGATAAGATCAAAGCCTCCTAACAATGAACCACAAGTGTATTGGATCAAAGGTTTCAAATTAAACATACTTGGGCTTGCAAACATAGGTTCTGGCCACAAATGATCATTTTTTCGAACCGGGACTAATTTTGCGCTATGTTAAGCAATCATAAATAAACTTATGTAGACGTCACACCTATTTTGAGGCCGGTCAATAGCAATTTATGTACCACATGTTAGAGAAATGATATATAGATCATTCTCCAACAACATGTAGCACAAGTAAGAAAGGGATACAATGAATAGGGAGGAGATGTATCAGATGAAATTAGGGTTTCAAATATCATAAACATCATTCATCCATTTTGATGGATTTCGTTTTTCAACCTATAAACAGGAAACATCCAATGAGGTTGAGGAACTTGTCCCAAAATAACATCCAAATCAGGACCAAATAAAAATAATAAAATAATACTTAATAAAAAAATATTTAAAATGATTAATAAAATGAAAATAATTGGTAAAATATACAAAGTATATTAAAACACCAAATAAAAATCCTAAAAAATAGTCAGAGGTTAAATATGAGTCAATAAGTGTTGACAAAAAATTTCAGAAAATTTTAAAGTCAAAAACAATTTTTAAAATTTAAAGAAATAAGTAAAACAAGCCAAAATTTGTGAAAAATAGTAAAATCAAAAATAAAAATAAAATGAGATCACCAATATTTGTCAAGAGGTCATTGGACCCTTCCATATTTTTTCTAGAATTTAAAAATGAAGAAAAGTATTTTAAAGCAATTAAAACAAATCAAATAAAATGAAAAATCATAATAAATACCAAATCACAAAATAAATTTGTGAAAAAAAATAAGAATTAGAAAGAGAAAAATCAAAAGTATTTTTGAGAATGTGTTCAGAATTTTAGAAGTTGAAATAAATTTTTTATGTTTTTTTTGAAGTTTAAAACAATTAAAATATAAAATCAGAAAATAAAAATAAAGAAAAAAAGATGTAGACCATAGGATCAATGTCAAAACGCGTTAGTAAGCTAATCGAAAGGACCAGATGCGTTTTGCATGATATGGACATTAATGAATAAGCCACCGGATCATTTATTTAAAAACAAATTTTGAAAAAACGTGTGGCATCATGTCATTGGTTGAGAGATGACACACTGGTCATCTTCAACCTCCAGCCACACACGAATTGCAGGTCTCATAAACTGTATAATTTGGAGCTCAGACCAGTGACATTCACTTAGTCTCTTCAAGACGATTTCAGTGGTACCCTCGTGAAAAAATTATTTATAGTGTAGTTCACTCGATTTGATAAAAACTAGAGAGTTTTGAAATTTTTTGAAATCGAAAACAGACGCATCAAATGTATCGATTAATCAAAACTAACCACCAGTAAGCATCAATGAACATCATAGACCATTCCAGTAATTTGAGTTAGAAGAATTGATGCCTTAAACTACCTGAACAAAGTCAAATGAGTTTGCTCTGAAATTGGACTTGGCTAGCATGATTTAGGACACCTCAAGGCTTGGTTCTTCTTCTGTTAGCTTCGGGGAAGTACAAGGATGAAGATTTAGCAAATAAATTGGATTGGGAGATGCTTTAATACCAAATTCGAAGTTACATAATTGAAAGAGGAAGTTCAACATAGGTTTTTTGGCTCTCTAAAGCTTATCAAATGAGTGGGATATCATCCTCTATTTATTGGGAAGTGAATGATGATGAGAAACGAGAGTAATTATGGGCAAATCATGCAAACCAAGCCAGATTTGATCATGCCAAACGTGTGACTTGAAATGCCTCAAAACAACCTCATATCAAGTGCAATTCTTGTCAAAATGCATCTGGCCAATTAGTTAGACATGCTTAGAAATTAAACCTTTAGTCATTTGACTTATAATCCAAGTTTACTCGTGGTAAAAGTATCTGACTTGAAGCAAAAACAGATTCTATGGAACCAACTTCAACAACGCATAACTCACTACTCAGGGACTTTTATGGGATGGCTCTTGAAGTATTTGAAAGAAAAGCTTACAATTTTTAAAATGTACCAAGAAAGACATCATTTGGATGCTTGAGCACAAATTTATGTCCAATTGAATTTCTAAAAAACACCTGGGTGTTTTGTACTTAGAAAAATGACAAAAATCTTGAAAAACACTTGGGTTGAACTTCAAAATGATCTATAATGTTCTTCAAACTTAAATGACTTTCTATTAAAAATTTGATATTTATTTCTAAAGATGACATCAAGTATACCTCTTTAATTGATGTATGTAATTGAGATCACTCAAAAATCATAAAAATTGAAAGAGTTATGGTCTTTGGAAGATGATGAACAAATTTTGGGAAAATCATAATAGACCTATAGTCTTTTCAATTCTTCAACCACTTTACAAGCATTATCAAGACTTTCACATAAAAACAAAGTTGTATTAGACATCCGAAGGATTATTTTGAAAAAAGAACAGGCTCAAGGAGATAAAAATTGACCAAGTTATGATCATTTAAAATCAAACCCTAAAATTCAAAGGCCTTTCAAGGAGACTTGTAATCTTTCTCAATTATTAGTGATCTTACATTCAAAATCAGCCTTAGATCTCTGAAGAGATCTTGTTAAATACCCTTTAAAGAGAATCATGGATTTGGAAGCAATCAAAAATCTCAAACAATGAGCAAGATATGGTCCTTAGAAGTCAAAAAACCCTATCCCAGAGAGTGTAAAAATGACTTGAAACCCTTTTTAACTTTTGGTGATTTTTCTTGCACAATTTGATCTTTTCATGTGAATATATGTTGTTGTTGATGATAAGAATCCATAGAAAAAACAACAAAACTCAAAATGTTAAAAATTGAGAGAGTTATGCACTTGTGATCACTGAATCTAGTATTTGCTCAATTAGGTCAAACTTGTTGAGTTAACCTTGAATCTCTTTGAAATTTCTTGGTAAAATAAAGCATGATGAATCATAAGAGGCCTTGAAATGATATTTTCTTTAAGGCCACTCAAAGATGGAGCTTAAGTCTCAATGAAGCTTTTTGAATAAGGCATGGAAATAAACACATGAACGTATGAATCTTCTTGATGAATTCCATCACCAACTTTGAGGAGATCTTAACCTAAATAAAGTGAGAGGGCTCCTTGAAAAACAAATATTTGATGCCATAGACATGACCTTGAAGATTTAGCTCTTGAAATCCATTTGAGAACCATTTGATTGAGAATCACCTCTCAAACCCTAGATTAGATTGTGAGATGAATGAAATAGTGATCATCTACAATATGAACATTTAAAGGAACATATATACACATATTGATGTTAGTTAAAATAAAACACGTACAAGATACACAATTCAAGGTGCTTGGTAATCCATCAAGAGCAAACTTAAAGATAGGATAAATAGAGAAACAACCCTAATGTGTGTTCCTTGATGCATTGTGACATGAGATAATGAGAAACCTTAGGGGAAAAAATTGGGGTATAACACAATGGTGCTAATGTTATCCACCATCCCATGCCACCACATGGAGTCCCAGTTGTTAACGCTATTGTTGATGAGGGTGAAGTTTTGAACTTGGTCATGGATGTGGATTTGTTGACCACCCCTTTTCCGTTTGTTAAAATATATTTGGTTGATAATTGAATTTTCCCAGGATGTGTTCCAGACTGCTGCAAGTGTAAATATCAACCAAAGGGTTGTGTTGATTTGAAACTCGTATTTAAGATTTGATTAATGATGGTTCTTTACAGTTCAAAAGAATTCTGAGATACATAAAGGTTGTAGATGAGGTTATTGCAGTGATTTATATTTATGATACTCCAAGGAGTATTCTTGCTCCCGCCAAAACAGTTCCTCTAATGATTACTTTACCTGGTCTGATACCTTATTCTAGTGAAAAAGTTGTTCCATGGAATTATGGTGCTGATCTCTATTACCATGGGGTAAGAAAGGTGGAAAGTCCTTCATAAGAATAGCCTATCGAGGATAATAGTGTGAATATTGATAACTTCTCTGGTATTGTTTATATGAGAAGAAGTGGAAGAGTGTTTGGTCCTCAGAATGTAAAATATATTGTCGATGCGTTGGCCAGAACCAAGGGAAAACAAGTGATGATTGACAACCAGAGATTTGTGCAGGGTAGTGTGCCTAAACCAATTAATGTGCTTAGGACTTCTTCAACTCCCGACAAAGTTGAAGAGTTAATAAGGATAATCAGAAAGAGTGATTACAACATCATAGACCAGCTACATCAGATGCCTTCTAAGATATCTATCTTATCTTTGTTGATATATTCTGAGGCCCACAGGAATGCCTTAATGAAGTTATTGAAGATTTCTTTCGTGCCACAAGAAATAACAGTTGGACAATTTGAAATAGTTTGTGCTAATATATTTGTTGGGAATGGTTTAGGATTTACTGACTTTGATCTCCCTCCTGAGGGATGCAACCATAATAAAGCATTGTACATTTCCATGGAGCGCAAGGGTATAAATTTATCACGTGTGTTGGTGGATAAAGGGTCTTCGTTGAATGTATTTGTGAAGTCTGCACTTATGAAGATTGACTACTCCGGTCTTGAATTGCGTCCTAGTGATTTAGTGGTGAAAGCTTTTGATAGATCCAGGTGATCAGTATTTGGTGAAGTGAACTTACCTATCAAATTTAACCCTTGTATTTTTACGACTACATTTTATGTAATGGACATACAACCGACATACTGTTGCTTGTTGGGACGTCCATGGATGCACAAAGCAGGGGAAGTCACTTCTACCCTTTATCAGAAGCTCAAATACCCTATGGATGGTAAAATAATCACTGTTTGTGGTGAAGAAGAGTACATTGTGAGTTATCTAACTTTGTTCCGTTATGTAGAAGTTGAAGGAGAAGTACATGAAACTCCTTTCCAAGCGTTTGAAACAGTACAAACGGTCAATATATCTCTATTTGGGCAGATGAAGAAACCTGAGACTTATATGTCTTCTTTCAAGGATGCTAGAGTAGTGGTCGAGGCTGGTCACCTTGAAGGATGGGGCCAGGTTATGGATGTTATTCCAAAATTCAACAAGTTCGGCTTGGGTTTCAATCCCAGAAAGCAAAGTGCATCTCTAAGAGCTCCGAGTTTGTCTACTCTAGTGAAGTTCTCCAGTTCTAGTATTGTCCAAGATGGTTGCACCAATGCAATTGGTGATGATGGAGACAATGACTATAACATT
The DNA here is from genome assembly GCA_948472305.1 of Vicia faba. Taxonomy (NCBI): domain Eukaryota; kingdom Viridiplantae; phylum Streptophyta; class Magnoliopsida; order Fabales; family Fabaceae; genus Vicia; species Vicia faba. The sequence goes on along the minus strand of CATIWC010002479.1, from coordinate 46,898 downwards.
GATGATTGGATCTTCCCTAGTGTTCTAGTTAAAGAGCTGAATAACTGGACTTTAGTGAACATCGTCCATGTTACAACTACTCAGGAGTAATTTTCTTGTTTCCTTTTATCATGTCATAATTCCAACGATCTGCCCAAGGCGTATTGAATCTTTGTGTAGAGCCACCATGTGTGCTTTTTCAAAAGTTTATCATTAAATAAAGGACGTTTTTACATTTCAAAATTGTGTTCCTTTTCTTTCTGTTTTTATTTTTCCTCTAAAGACAATGTTTTCTTTTTCACACACTATCACTGAAGCATAAAAAATATCACTCATGCAGATGCACATCCATCCCGATTCCATTAATAATGATTCTTCTATCACTTGCTATGACTTTGATAATCCAATCTACCAAGTCGAAGAAGAATGTGAGGAAGATTGTGAACTCCCTGAAGAGTTGGCAAGATTGTTAAAGCAAGAGGAAAAGGTCATCAAGCCGAACCAGGAATCTCTTGAGGTGGTTGATTTAGGCACCGAAGGTATAAAGAAAAGTCAAGATAGGGGACGATTTAGAGGAAAGTGTCATGGAAAGTCTGACTGAAATGCTCTAGGAGTATGTTTATATCTTTGCCTGGTCCAATGGAGACATGCCTTGTCTGGACACAAATATTGTTGTGCACAAGTTACCTCTCCGAGAAGAAAGTCCTCCGATCAAAAAGAAGCTTCGAAGAACACATCCCGAGATGTCTAAGAAGATTAAAGAAAAGTTTCAAAAGAAGTTTGATGGAGGTTTCTTGAAAGTTATCTCTTATCCACCATGGATCGCAAATATTGTGCCGGTACCAAAGAAACATGGAAAAGTCAGGATGTGTGTTGATTATAGGGACTTGAACAGAGCAAGCCCTAAAGACGATTCCCTCTTCCCTATATTGATATTTCGGTGGACAATACTGATCAATCAAAAGTGTTTTGCTTCAAGGATGGCTTCTCTGGTTACAATCAGATAAAGATGGCACCAAGAGACATGGAGAAGACAACTTTCATTACACCATGGGGAACTTTCTGCTATAAGGTGATGCCCTTTGAATTGAAGAATGCAGGGGAAATGTATAAATGTTCTATAATTACTCTCTTTAATGACATGATGCATAAAGAGATTGAAGTATATGTTGATGATATGATTTCCAAATCTCAGACAGAGGAAGAACACTTGGTGACATTGTAGAAATTATTTGAAAGGCTGAGGAAATTCAGACTGAGGTTAAATCCGAACAAGTGCACCTTCGAGGTGAGATCTGGAAAGCCGTTGGGCTTTATCATAAGTGAAAAAGGTATTGAGGTTGATCGTTCCAAGGTAAAAGCAATACAAGAAATGCCTAAACTGATAACAGAAAAAGAAGTTTGTGGTTTCTTGGGGAGATTAAACTACATTTCTAGATTTATCTCTCATCTCACAACCACGTGTGAACCATTTTTTAAATTGCTAAAGAAAAATCAAGCGGTCAGGTGGAATGACAACTGTCAAAGAGCATTCGACAATGTAAAATAATATTTATAGGAACCTCCGATCTGTATGACTTATGGTGAAGGAAAGCCATTAATCATGTATCTAACAGTTCTGGAAAATTCCATGGGTTGTGTACTCGGTTAACATAATGAGACTAGAAAGAAATAACATGTAATCTATTACTTAATCAAGAAGGTTACAGAGTTCGAGTCAAGATACTATTTTCTTGAAAAGACATGTTGTGCATGTGCACGGGCTGCCAAATGCCTGAAGCAATATATGTTGACACATACTACTTACTTGATATCCAAGGTGGATCCTATAAAGTACATTTTTGAGAAGCCATCTCTCATAGACAGGGTGGCCCGTTGGAAGATGATTTTGACTGAATACAATATCCAGTATACTACTCAGAAATCCATTAAGGGTAGTGTATTGGCAGACTATCTTGATCATAAACCCTTGGATGATTATCAGTCGATGAAGTTTGAAGTCCCAGATGAAGATATCATGTATATCAGGGATTGCAACATTCATGTCCCAGAGGAAGGACCTGAACCAGGATCGCAATGGACACTCGTGTTCGACGGTACCTCAAATGCTATGGGAAATGGTGTCGGAGCTGTTATTACTCCTCTTGTAGGTTTTCATATTCCTTTCACAGCTAGAATCTGTTTTAATTGTACCAAAAACATGCCAGAATATGAAGCTTGTATTTATGGGATTGAAGCTGCTATCGATTTGCGAATCAAATTTTTGAAAGTTTATAGAGACTTAACTCTCGTGATTTGCCAAATTAATGTAGATTTGGAGACTCTTCCCCCTAATCTAATCCCATACAAAGAGCATGTTATGAAGTTGATTTTGTACTTTGAGGAGATCACATTTAAGCATATCTCGAGGGAAGAAAATAAACTTGCAGATGCTCTGGCTACTCTCTCATCCATGTTTAAAGGAAAGTGGGCTAATGAATCACCTTCGATCACTACCATGAGATTGGATGAGACGACATTTTGCTTTAAAGCTTAGGTGGAATTGGATGAAAATCCATGGTTTCACGATATCAAGAGGTACCTTCAGACTCAAGAGTATCCTGAAGAGGCGTCTGTCATAAACAAGAAGCTTTTGAGAAGGATGTCAGCCAAATTTTTCCTCAACAATGGTATGTTGTACAAAAGAAATCATGATGGTATGTTGCTCAGATGTGTATACAAGAAAGAAGAAGAAGAAAAAATCATTGAGGAAATGCATGAAGGTGCCTTCGAGACTCATTCCAGTGGACATACCATGGCTAAAATGATTTTGCGGGCTGGTTAGTATTGGTCCACTATGGAAAATGATTGTTACCACCATGCCAAAATTTTCTACAAGTGCCAAATTTATGCTGATAATAAGTCTATGTGCCTCCTGGTTCTTTGAATGTCCTGACTTCTCTATGGCCTTTTTTAATGTGGGGCATTGATATGATTAGGAAGATTGAGCCAACTGCCTCCAAAGGTCATCGTTTCATTTTGGTTGCCATTGACAACTTCACCAAGTTGGTCAAAGCTATGTCATATGCAAACGTAACCAAGCAAGTGGTTACTCGCTTCATCAAGCAGAATATCATTTTTTGTTAGGGGGTTTCTGAGAAGATCATTGTTGATAATGGGTCGAATCTCAATAATAAGATGATGAAAGAGTTGTGTGAAAGCTTCAAGATCAGGCATCACAATTCTTCTCCATATCGTCCGAAGATGAACGACACTGCTGAGGTAGCCAATAAAAATATCAAGAAGATTATCCAAAAGATGGTGGTAACCTATAAGGATTGGCATGAGATTTTGCCTTTCACTTTGCATGGCTATCATGCTTCAGTATATACTTCGATTGGGGCAACCCCGTTCTCACTTGTTTATGGAATAGAAGTATTTTTTCCTGTGGAAGTCGAGATTCCTTCTTTGAGGGTTATAAAAGATGTTGAGCATGTTGAATCTGAATGGGTACAAAATCAGTTAGATCAGTTGAACCTCATAAACGAGAAAAGATTGGAGGTTGTGTGTCATGGTCATGTATACCAAAAGAAGATGAGAAGGGCATTTGACAAGAGGGTGTTTCCTCAAAGCTATCAATTTGGTGACCTTTTTCTTAAAAGAATTATTCTTCCTCGAGAAGATCCCAGGGGAAAGTGGACTCCGACTTATGAAGGACCATTTGTTGTTAAGAAAGTATTCTATGGCTGATCCATGATGCTTACAACTATGGATGGTGAAGACTTTCCACTAGATGTGAAAGCAGATATAGTCAAAAAATACTTCGCATAAAATAGACCTGATGAGTCGACGGCTCAGGAAAAAAAGGGCATCCCGACAAACCACAAAAAATGAATAAAAGGTTCGGGAATAAATTAGGAATAAAAAATAAGAAGTGAAAAGAATGAAAAAGAATACTAATTACACTCGCTAATTTAAAAACCTGAAAGGGCAGCTAAGGTAAAAAAAAGGTATCCCAATGAATTGAAAACTCGAAAGGGTGATCCAAGCAAAAGTTAGGGATTTAAAGCGAATGACTACGTCTAGCGTCAGATATTTGGTTTCATATAGTCCTACATTTGGTCACTCTAAAGGGTATGAATCGATCCAATCATCTACTTCAAAAAGAAAAGTGATGAGAGCTTTAAGGTCATAAGAGTTATAGCATAATCAAGACATGATGGATATCCATTTTCACATTGCCATTTTTGTAACACTCTTTTATTTTGCTTTTGCAATTACCTCTTTCAAGGAATTGCTTCTTGATTTAAATGCCTATTTACAGGTCAATTTCAATCAATAAAAGACTTCTTTTTATCCAAAAAAGCTTACTTTATTTTCTTTTACTGTTTTGTTTAGAAAAATGTCTAATACCTTTTGATAAACATTTGCATTTGAAAATTTGATGGTTTTGCACATCATGATAAATAGTTTAAAAATATTACTTTGAAGTTGTTTGTATTCTGGTTGGTAGGAAAAGTCGTCATGCTATACCTGGGGCATGTTTGGTGTGATTTTTTTTACAGGAATTGTCATTCACTCGTTCACGTGTAAATTTCGAATACCAGAACAACATCTTTCAAGATGACTACGATATCCCCAACATGGGTCGTTTCCATAGTAGCGTTGAAGTTTCTACTTCTCCCCAATGAGTCTTCCCTAAGCAAAAAGATTGTGGCAAAAAGTGTGACTGATTTGGAATTCTTGGATAATATTTCCCAGCAATACTTAAAGTTTTCTTCTTCACAACATTACCAAGCAGAGAATCCTTGTCTGAAGGTTGTGATTGATAAGAATTCTTGGTAAAGAATCTACATCCCCAACAGAAATATGATATTGTTGTGTTCATGGGAGAATGTTTATCCCCCTAAGAAGACATGTCTCATTCCCCAACTGAGAGTTCAGGTTGAGAATTTTCTTATTCGCCGACAAGTCGCTTCACCAAGATTTATTATTCAAGAATTCTCTCATTTCCCCAACGGAAGATTATTTTGAGACTCCTTATGTTGAGAATCTTTTCTTATCCACCAGCCAAATTTGTTTAAGAATTGTTAATTGTTTCCAAGCTGAGTCGTGTTGAAGATTATCTCACTCCTCAGAAGAGGATAATTTCGGAGGTCTCTTTCTCATGATCTTTTATCTCCCCAGCTAAGTTTCCTTGTTGGGATATCTTATTCAGGAATTCTCATTTCCCCAGCTAAGTCGTTTCATTGAAATTTCTTATTCAATGATTCTCCTTTTTCCCCAGTAGAGTTTGATCATGGATGTTAATAAGTTTCATATTCCAAGAGAAGTGCGCTATCGTGACTCCTTACCAGAGGTTTCTCATATCCACGACGAGGCTTATTCTTATCGAAGATTGTTCTTAAATCCCTAATTGAGTTTCTTATGCCAAAATTACCTCCTCTCCAACAAGAATTTTGTACATAAGTTCTTTTATCTCCAGTTTGGATCCTCATATTCCCAACTGTATAGGTTTCTGTCACCCCCAGGCAAGAGGTTGACAAATTATTCCCCAAGCAGCCAAAAGTGAATTCTGATTCCCTACAGATCCCATATTATTGGTGTCCTCTCTAGCAATGTCCAATCTTTATTTGGTGTCTCTTATCAAAGTTTACAGCTTCGATCTTATCTTCTCCAGTAGAGTTTGAAATTTATTTTTGCAACTCCCCCCTCGTTGTTTGTAGCCCGTATTTATCAGTTACTCAGTTTGTTACTCCCCACAAAGTTTCAGCTTTTCAAGGGCTTCTCTCCAACGGTTCCTTATATCTTATTTTTTTCCAGCAGAATCATGCATCATCGCCATTGCTTACTCAAAGTGTATTGTTTCCATTACTTTTTGGAACATTACTCCACGAAAAAAGAGTAAAGTAATAATTCAAACATACATTGAAGCATAAGCCATTGTTGTTTCTATTTTCCCTAGTGTTTTTTTCAAAAAAGTTTGGATTATATCCCCAGCAAGGTTGCTTTACACTCAGTATTCCTATTTTCACCCATACAAGTATCCTTATGATGTTACCATTTAAGTGGTTGAGTTTCTACTCACTATTTTTGGTAATGGTCCAGTTTTTTCCCTGGCTCAATTTTCTCTGGTTTTTACTACCCTTGACGGTTCATTTCAATGTCTATTGATATATCTTCTGAATATCAGTCTTACCCTGATATTCATTTTATCCTAATATTATCTAGTTTCTCTTAGGTTGAGTTTTATCTCGTTACCTGTGCGTGCAATCCGGTTTTGTCCTAGTACTCATCTTTGGACTAGCTTTTACCTCTAGTCTTCCTGAGTCGAGTTTGCTACTCGTTTTTAAGTCTAATCTTTGGACTAGTATTATCTAGTCTTCTTGAGCCGAGTTTTTACTCGTTATTTGTATCTTTTATTACTTGGGTTCTATCAGCATTGTCCACTGTCTACCCTCAGTTGAGACCAACAGGTGTCTTTTGAAATACATGAACTTTCAGTCACCTTGCAATAGGACCCAATTTTTATTGTTGTCATATCGGGTACTTTCTTAGAGCCTGGTCTTATCTAGTTCCTCTTAGGCCAAGTTTTTATCTTGTTACCTTGTTTGCTCACCAATTTCTACCTGGAAATTCTTTATAGTACTCATGGAGGCCGAGTTTTATCTCGATAACCTCTACTCGATCCCACCAGCGTATAAGTTCAGTTTTATTTTTCCTTTGTTGACCAAGACCAGTTTTTTTCTCGTATACCCATTTGGATCCGATATCTATTCGTATCTTTAAAGTCTAGTTTTATATAGTCTCTTTGGGTTGAGTTTTATCTCATTATTGCATTATATGTTCCAGTTTTACCTAGCACATTCTTCTAGAGTCTAGCATCCACTATTCCTCTTGGTGTAAGTCCAATATCTACTTGGCTTACTTTTCTAGTCCAATCTGTTCTTGGCTCTTCATTCAAATCCAATTTCTACTTGGTATATCTCTTGAGTCCAGTATTATCTGACGCTCTTTGGTAAGATTTAATATTCACTAGTCTTACCCTCTTTCATCCAGTTTTCTTGGTGTCATCCTTGCAAAATATAGTTACCCTCATTGTTTTACTCTCTCGTTCAAGAGCGTAAATTTTTAGGTTCTTTTAGTATTCAATCCTCTTTCAACTTGAACGTTCCAAAGTTTTCGCTTTTTCTCACTTATCAGGTTTAAGAATATTGAATAGGGGAAGGTGTTGCACCCCAAAACTTACCCTCTTATTTTTAGAACTTTAAAGGCTTATGTTTCATCATATACATTCATGCATTGTGATATGATCAATGTATTTTTGTTCTCAAGATCTCTTACAATCTATGGAAGATGGTTGTGTTATCAATCAGAGCAAGAAGGGTCTCATACCCTCAATTCTTGAGTCACTCAAGCTACAAGGGTTTCTCATACCTCAAGACATCTCAATTGTCTTATTAATCCATTAGAAAATTGAATTTGCAAGAGTATTGAAGTGAATCATTGTTCTCCTATTCATCTCTTGAGATTAGGGTTTTGACCAAATGAAGTGTTTGATGCTTGTATGAACCAATTCCTTGAAGTATTATCTTCTCATGGTCATATGAGACATTTTTGTTCAATAAGTTCTTCACAAGGTTCCATGGAAATAGGGTTTTGAGACTGGATTATCACCTCTTAGCACAAGGGACCAAAATTAGGGTTTTGGATTTAATTAGGATCTCTCTGAATTTTTTACTCAAACATGGTTCCATGCTTCTCTACATGTACCTAAGCATATATTTGTGAGAAATTTATCATCAATTTTGATTAGAAGAGGATCAATTACACAAATGAATTCAAAACAATTGAATTGGGGAAAAGTACTTTGTACAGTAAAAAACGTCAATTCCTGACTTTTTAAGGTAAAAATGGTATTCAATAAGTCAAATATTCTCAACGGGTGAGATTTGTCCAATTGGGATCTCAAAAATCAAGAAATCAAAGATGTTGACTTTTGGACACTCAAAATGTTTTCTAATTTTTTGGAATTTTTATGTTCATTCACCACTCTTTGAATCAATGCTAGCTTGAATCAATGCGTTATATCTTGTTCATAAGCATGTATCTGGCCAATGATTAGGTTTGATGTATATGGTTGTGCATCTTGAAGCTTGACTCATGATTTTGAATTTTCTGAATTTTGTATAATTTAAGTTTTCAGTGATTTTCGTGTTGATTTTTCTTTTTGATCTTGCCTCGATTATGAAATATAATGATTGTATGATGACCCTTGTTGTTTTCTGAATGATTCTAATGTTTGGATCATGTCATTTGGTTGAGTATTTAAGGATAAATTCATATATAAAATATGCTTGATGGATCTGTATTTTGAACTTGTTATAATTTTGCTTATACAATGATGTCCGTGCTCATATTTCTCTTTGATCCGTGCCTTGATTGTAAATTTTTTTGATACCATCGTGTTCCTTGGATTTTTATCTTCAATTTTTGTTTTAATTCCACCTCATTTAATTGAGAAACAAGAGAGCTATGTTGCTCTGAAAATAGCATGGTGAAAAACAATTTTCAGAGCATGAACAAAGCCTTATTGCAGTGCTTTTTGGAAATATAAGGTGTTATAGTTCTAAATCTATTTTGAATATTATATTATTTTAATTGTTTTGTCAAAATTATTTTTAATAGTTTCACCTATTAAAAAATTATACAAAAAATAATTAAGACTTTAGTTTTAGTCTACTTTCTGATAAAAAAAATTTATTTTATCATTTTAACATTTTTGGATAATTAATAAATTCATAGAGATTAATTAGGTATTTTAATCACTTTATTAGCATTTTGATTTGATTTCCTAATTTTCATTAATCTAAAAAATTGATAAAAATATCTTCTGACTCCCTTAAGATGTTAGGTTGATATTGAGATTTTTATCTCATTTTTATTGTTGATTTATAACTGATTTTACAATCTGTGAAACTTGACCATTATTTTGCTAATTTCACGTGCTTATGTTACAAGTTTTATTTAATTCTATAATTTCCTCAACTTGTAAAATCCAAAACCAATTGGATTAGGGTTCTTGGATGAGTTAAGATCATGAAAATAGTTTTTGTTGAATTCTAAACTTTCCTCAACTTGCCAACTAGTCTTGATCTTTGCATTTCAAAGTCATATTTCTTCTTCAATCCAAGAACCACAACCTTTGATTCTGACTTTTATAAGTCCTTAGGGAGTTATATTTAATTTTTCTTGAATTTTCAAGTCTTCTTTCTATTTATTACTTAATTTTTTTATTGGATTTGTCCATTGAGACTTGCTTGAACTTCTTGTTTATAATTTGCTACCTTATGGAGCTATTTTAGGGATGAGTTTTGGAGACATAGTAGTATGTGGATTCCTTTAGTATCAAATTATCTTGGAACAATCTAATTAATCCCTTTTAGCTATTGATGATCATTTGGTTTTGAATTTAAAATTGTGCAAGTGTTTAACCTAGTTTGTGACTTTTGGTAAATCCTTTGAGCCAATTCTTGCCATGATTGTGATTAGTTAGGGTTTATAGATATGATAAACTCAAAGATATACTTATAAAGGCTTGAGATGCACTTGATCTCTTTTGATCATTTTCTCATTTCATTTTGAGATTGATCCTTCCTTATGCTTTTTTGTTGACTATGTGAGATAAAATTAATGCACTTGTGTAACATATAAGGAATCAAGCTTCCTTCTCTTTACTTTATTATCAAAACTTGATTAGGATCTTATGTTCAAATCCTTAGAACCATATAAGAATCCTAACTTGTATTTGTTTATGTGTTTAAATTCACCAAATATGATCAAGGTTAGGAGTTTGTTTTGATGCATTCCTTTGTCAAATACCTTTGATCCATAATGAGTGAAACTTTGTGTGCTTGCTAGTGACTTATAAGGTCATCATTCCCTTAAGGAATAGATCCCAATTTTCTATGGCTTGCACTAAATTACAATTCCATCATGATAACAATTGGGAGCCATATCCTTGTTTTAACCTAGTTTATTCGTGATAATGTTTTGAATTCTCTAAGGGACTTATGTCCAACATATTTATGCTTAAGTATTAATATTAACCTCTATAATCATATAATTTTCCTCATGCTTATTTGATCCTTTGTTAAGTACTCATTTACTAACCAACGTGGTGATACATAAGAAGCTATATTCTCTTTTCTACTTGTGTGTTGAACATCATTGTCTAATGATTTCCTCATGATATTTTGTGCCATGTCCAATGAATGTATCTTAATGTTGGATAATTCCCATAACATATAATAACATTGAATTTATTTATTTAAATCATAATGCTTGTATGCATCAAGGGACTATACTTTGACAATATATCATGACACTTGAGTATGTTATCTTGTTGACATTTCTCGAGGATTTAAGTTCATAATTGATATATTGTGATGGATTAACCATTACCCTATGACATATAAGATATCATTTCACTCTTACTTGATCTTCATCATTGTTTAATTTAAGACAAGTACTATCCGTCTTAGATGATGTTATTCATCAATTACGTGACTTTTCTTGTGTATGAAGTTTCATCTTCTTACTTGGTTACTCTTAAGTATAATATTGAGTTAATTTACTATATAAGTCACACATTGCATAATTATTCAATTATGCTCCATTCTTTTGATTTTTACTTGTTAAATTAAACATGCTTGCTTGCCTCATTTGGCCACTTCCTTGGTGTGTTATGTACGCATTCTTTTATCCATGCTTGTGATGTTTGAATATGTGATCTTAGAAGTTATTTTCTACTGACTTTTATATTTTTTCACCCTCTAAACATGTTCCCTCTTCATCTATCTCTTCTTGTGCTTCACTCACCTTTAGGAACATGTTAGGGTTTGGTTTTGACCTAGTCTTGCACTAAATTTTGAATATGCTTAAGTAGTAATACCTTAGGATTATTAGAGGTCATTGATATGTGGTATATATAAGTGTTTGCTTCTGAATTCAATCTCACTTAACATGTCTTGCCATGTTCACTTGATCACACAATTGTTCTCACCTCACATCACAACTTTGATTGAAAATAGTTTGTATACTTTGGTGTTTGCGCCATGTTTTCAATGACTATTTAAACTTATTTTTGACCATGAAGTTTGTGATAAGTGTATAACATGTCTATGTTTTCACCTTAGTATTCATATTACCTCTTATTTTCTAATTTGTTTGCTTGTTATTAATGCATGAGGACTTATGTCCACTTAGGGTTGATTGTGATCCTTTCTTTGTTTGATTGTGTTGTGAATCTTTCTTAAGTGTGTTTATGTGATGATGATGACTCCTTGATTTATTTTCTTATGAATTGTACACTTATCCATATATCTCACATCATTTCACCTCCTTATGCCATGCTTGGTTAGACACTTGACACATGAATACTCCTATGCTAGTGTGCTTGCCTTTTTGACTTTTCTTGTGATCTTTAGATCTCTACCTCTTGTGCATGATCTTTAGGGAATTTTTTTGACATGTCTAAGTGTTATCTTTGATTTCATATTGCTTCCTCTTATTGTTTTTCCACTTACTTGAGATACAAGTTTTATCTTGTCACTTATCTATACTTCATCTTTTTCTACTATGCCTACTTGTTTGTATAGGTGATGTTTTTCAACATGTAATACCTTAATGATAGTTTATGATGTCTTAAACCATGTTTATACTTAGGTATCTACCTCTTGTATCATCCTTTCTTGCATATTTTATCATGATGTGAAGTTTTATCTTCTAAATGCACACCTGCACTCTTACTTGCCTAGTTAGGTAATAATTTCTTCTTCTTGACCATTAATGCTATGTTTAGGATAGTATAAAGTGTTTAACATGTTAGGGGTCATAACATAGATGATATCTTGATGTGCTTTTATTCCATGACTTTTACTTCTTTTCATTGCTTTCATGCTTTGTTCTTCACTTCTTCAAAGTTTGTTTGTGGAATCTTCATCTATTTTGTGTTTTACCACGTGGATTTATATGTTCAATGATGTTTTATCATCCTTATATTTTTTTTAAGACTTGATATTTTTTCATATTAATGCATGTATGCTTGATGTGTTATCATCTTTATGTGATTTTTTACCATCTTCCTTCTTGATGTTTTATCATCTTCCTTATTGATATTTTATCATCTTCATGTGATGTTTTATCATCTCTTCTCTTATTTATTTTATCAAATTATTTTATGTGCTTGATGTTTTATCATCTCTTACTTGATGTATTGCCATTTTTCTCTACTTGATGTATTATCATCTTCGTGTGATTTTTTATCATCTTCCCTCTTATTTGATTATTTGTCATCTCCTCTTTATCTCTTGTGAGATTTCCTTGTTCCCCATAGGATCTTTAGTTCATTCTTCTCTAAGTTTTAACTAAATATACTTTAGGTATGATCTCCATGCATGAAACATTAGGTAGATCTCCCTCTTATCCAAATCTTAGGTCCACAAGCATGACAACTTATAGGATTGAGATCCCCTTTTGTTAGTATTTCTTCTTTTGCATCCATGTTAAAACTAAAACTTCTTCTTTTTCTTTTCAAAATCTCAAAACACTTAATAATAAATTATGAGAGTCACACTTCTACTAGGTATTGGAAATTATAAGTGGGTTTTTTCTCGATCTTATCGTTCTTTCATGCCTAGTCTTTTGTGTGGTTAGAATATCAAACACTCTTTTCATTGATAAAGTGGAGAAGTGGCTAATATCTCTCTTGAGGTCAACTAGCTATTATTCACAACAAAAATACCAACCAATACATACCTTTTTATCTTTAGACTTTTTCTTTTAAAACCTATTCAAAAAAGACATACTTCGCTAGCATTGTTCATAAAAACATACAACACACCAAATCTTTTTAGGTGAACTACGAGTGCCTTGATCCCTATTGCACGGTCGGTGGTACATAGACACAAAGGTTCACAACCGCGGCAGACACAACTAATAAAACTTTCTGTTTGTATATAATTTTCATGCATTCCCTTAGCATTAGGCTTTAGATTTTTATACACCATTAGATAGAACAAACTTAAGTGGATCCTGTGGAGTACCGGAGATGTGAGGGGTGCTAACAGCTTCCCCTCGTGTAACTGACTTCCTTACCCTTTTGTCTTGGTCGTGATGACCATTTTCCTTTCTTTCCCTCAGTTTTACTCAGTGTTTCCTTTCCATCTCTTGGGATAAATAACATTGATGGCGACTCTTCTGTCTTTCGCCTCCGTTCGCGCTCCGACGAAAATCCCAGATGCGACACTATGGAAGAGAAATTTAGTTTTATCTCTTGCTTACTTTTCATTACAGTATAGAGAGACAATTAAGTCATTGTGTCTAATGTTAGTTTTCATTTTTTTGTTGTGAATTACGTCAAAATTCAATATCAATTTATGAGGAAAATAATAGTAGCAACCAAAATAAATGGTCTACAAGGCGAGAAAAATACGAAGGTTTATTTACCACTTTTGATCAAAAGATCTACTTTGGGGGAGAGAGCAAATATCCAATTCACTATACTCAAAAAGTTGTTACAACAAATTATAGATGAGTTGCAAGAAAATAGACTTTGCCTTCAAGTTCCCAAGAACAACCCCGAAGACGCCCAAGATAAACCCTATTTTCTACCAAGTTTTTCCCAACCTCTTCAACTTTCAATATACGAATAAACAAAATCCAAGGTGTAAACAAGTGTTTCCTAATTCCCAATTATGTTAGATAACTCCAAAGGTTTCCCAAAAACCCTTGCCTTTCTAAGGTTTCCCTTACGAATAGCCAAAATCTTATGTTATACCTTAAAACCCTTGCTCTCCCTTGATGTTGTAAGCTCTAAGATTGTCACACCTGCAAGCATATGAGAGATACATATTTATAATAGCAAATACCCAACAACTAAATCCCAAAATCACAATCCAATCACACATGGATCCATGAACCGAACCGAAAGAGACAGAAACACGCAAAACGAGAAATTGTCAAAACTCTAAAGAACCATGAATCCATGTTGCTATTCATCGTCCGTACGGTCACTATTCACCGTCCCTATGGTCACTATTCACCATACGTATGATTACTATTCAATGTCCGTATGGCCGTACAATTTTACCCGATTTCTGGTTTTTCCGACTTTTTTTACCGACTTTCTGAAACTTCGGATTTTTGCGGTATACGCAATCTCCAAAAATGTTTTTTCTTTCTCTTTATCAACAAAGGTTTTAAGGCACATTCCAACAATCTCCACCCCGACTTTAAACCGTGTTAATACTAATTTAACCATCAACAATATTGTTGCTCTCTACCAAACTAAAACTCTTAATTAGTAACCTTGATCAAATTCAAACAACCCTTGAATCTTGATATCTCCACTTGCATCCACTTGTTTCCAATTACCCTTTTCTACCTAGGTAATTTAACAAGTCTACAAGTATGATTTTTCAACCACCCTTGACTCCACTTATTTTAAAATGCCTCCCTGAAGGTTTTTCTTCTTTTATTTTGCAGTTCTTCAGCCACATTAAAAACATATTATCCAAGGCTAGCATAAATGTCCCTTTAAGATTCTACAATAATCTTCCTTACCTTATCATGAGTCAAATGATAATCAGAGATCTATGTAGCAGTTCACCCACTACTACTAGTATCCATAGTAGGAAACTCCACCTCAAATTGTGTTTTCTCCGTTATAGTTTCTACCGGGTTTCTCCCTTGGTTTTCACCATTTCCCCTCAGAAGAAATTCTTTACCAACCAAGTAATATGTTTTAACCTCAGCTCTTCCCTAAAAAATCAATAACAACTCAGCGGTGACATGCATTTTTATTCCTTGATTTCTGCAAAATTCATTACACTCCTATGAAACTTTCTCAAGGCATTCATAAGGCCTTAAACTCAAATCATGTAGTTCTTCCTTGTCATGAAAGCCTCCACTAGTTAACGATGAATGAATAACAACATTTGAACCTTCTAAAATATATAGTGCACATATTTTAGACCTTTTAGCAATAATTAATTCATCACGTGAAATCTTCAACACTCCATGTTCAACTCTAGTACAATAGCCTAGATCATCAAATATACTTATAGATAACAAATTTCACTTGAGTTTAGGAACATACCTCACATTGTGAATAAGAGGTTCACGATCATCAAACATTTTAAGTCTGGCCATACCAATATCATGAACCTTGCAAGCCTTATTATAACCAAGGAGAAGTACTCTACCTTGCACCATCTTCAAAGTTTCAAAGTATTTTATTCTTAGACATATGTGATAAGAGAAACATGAGTCAATAACCCAACTATCTTTAGTTTTCAAACTCGATACTACTAGTGCATCGACATCCCCATAAGTTTCCTCACTCAAGGTAACTGCAACTTGAACAGAATTTTCATTGACCTTTTTCTCAGGACAACCCCTTTTAAAGTGACCAATTTATTGACAATTGAAACATTTTACCTCTAACTTGTCAAACTTCATTGATTTGGACATCCCTTTACACTCACCTCCTCTTCTTGACACATTTAAGCCTTCACCATTATCTTCAATTTAATTCTTTCGACTTTATAAATTCATTGGATTTCACTGCCGTCTGGACATCGTCCAAAGTAATAGTACCTTCGTTACCATAAAGAAGGGAATCCTTAAAGTTCTCAAAAGATATGGGTAATTAACTCAATAGGAGTAAAATCTTGTCCTCGTCTTTAATCTTCACTTTAATATTCTCTAGATCATCAAATAATCGTGTGAAATTCTGTAAGTTTCTCAACTATAGATTTGTTCTCCACCATTCGGAATGAATAGAGTTGATGTTTCAGATACAACCTATGAGCCAAAGATTTTGTCTTATACAATGATTCAAGTTTTTATCACATTACAACCGTAATTTGCTCCCTGACGACTTCTCTTAGAACTTTATCCCCGAGGCACAAGATAATGGCACTTCTAGCCTTATCCAACATCTCGGTCTTTTGTACCTCTGTAAGCCCTGCAGGCATCAATGTTTCACTCTTCAAAGCATCAATACACTTATCTTGAATTAAAATTTCTTGCATCTTAATTTTCCACAACCCGAAGTCATTGTTACCGGAAAATTTCTCGATCTCCCATCTAACCATGGTGCTCAGTTGTAAACAATCCTCTTTGTTTCATGCTCACCGCACCACTTGTTGTGAAACTTGTTGTGAATTACGTCAAAATTCAATATCAATTTGTGCGGCAAAGAGTAGTAGAAAACAAAATAAATGATCTACAACAATAATAATTCCTACACAGATAATATAACAGAATAAGGCGAGAAAAATACGAAGGTTTGTTTACCCAGTTCGATCAAACGATGTACTCTGGGAGAGAGAACAGCTCTCTAATTTACTATACTCAGAAAGTTGTTACAAGAGATTAAAAATGAGTTACAAGAAAATAGTCTTCGCCTTCAAGTTCTCAAGAACAACCCTCAAGGCTCCTAAGAACAACCCTATTTTCTACCCAAGTGTTTCCCATCCTCTTCAATGTTCGTACGACCATACGATTTTTCTCGATTTTTTGTTTTTCAACTTTTTGACCGACTTTCTAAAACTTCCTATTTTCGCGGTATATATAATCTCTAAAAATATTTTTTCTTTCTCTTTATTAACAAAGGTCTTAAGACATATTCTAACACTTTTAATTTCAATTTTAGTGATGAGTTATGTAGGCTTTGTTTCAAACTGACTTCAGTAATTATATGAAACACTTTATATAATCGCCTTATCATGTTAATACATATATCCCTATAATGGCGACCAGACTCTAGTACATAAATCTTTCTCTCTAGCCATCATATTGAAACTACTTAAAATCTTTTGTTCTCATATTCTAACGCGATGCAAGTTTGAACCAATGTAAAGTTGCTAAGATTTTTTCCAATACTTGTAATTTTATGTGTAGTACTGAAAAATTTGAAGCTGTGTGGTTGATCTATATGTCAAAGGTACTTTTTGGCTTTATGTTAAAATATATTTTGAGAGTCGGGATCCGATTGCTAACATGAGTTGTCAAGCTTAACATACTTGCAATTTGAATATCTCGTCGTAGATTAAATACTACGATTGTTGGTAGCTTTTGTCAATTTTTTACTTGTTTTCTTGTGGTGGCAGTTGTCACTCCAACTGAGAAGATTTTGTAATTTTATCATGGAAAGTGGGATCAATATGTAGATTATGTATTTGAGAAATTGATTTATTAAGGTTCTTTCTGTGGGAGGTCAATTGTTTTTTCGGTGGAATTGTGTGTAAACCTTTGGCTATAGTTCTGACTATCTCTCTTGGAATATGCTTTTAGATACAGGGAAATAGTATGTATTGTAATTTTTTGCCCTGTGAGGCCTATATGCTTTGAAACATGGTAAAGATCAAACTGGTATTAATTAATAATTGAATATTTTGATTATTATTCTTATATATTTTAAACATTTTGTGGAGGTTTTAAACCACCCAAGCTTGTACGGCAGGATACCAGCAGTCAATCAAAATTTCTAAAGATATATTATGGAAATCATATAAGCAACAATTTTCATAACTCACGCAAAACAATTTGTAGGGGATAAAACCCCCCGCAAAATGGTATAATAACCCCTTCAACTCAAGCACATTTTTTATAGTGTGAGACCAATACAAGTTGAAAGTCTTGGTGGAAAGAGGTGTGTCTATGTGGTTGTTGATGATTTTTCATGGTTTACTGGTGAATTTTATCAAAGAAAAATTAGACATTTTTGAGGCCTTCAAAGAGAGAATGATAGTGTGACTGATAGAATCATAAGTGACCATGACAAGAAATTTGAGAATGCAAAATTTTCTAACTTTTGTTCCTCTGAAGGTATTAGTCATGAACTCTCATCTCCCATCACTCCTCAACAAAATTGAGTTGTAGAATGCAATAACAGAACTTTACAAGAATCAACTAGAGTCATGCTTCATGGAAAAATATTCTTTATCATTTTTGGGATGAAACCATGAACAATGTCTTCTACATTCACAATCCTTTCACTCTAAGAGCTGGTACCTCGTCTATTCTTTATGAATTATAGAAAGGAAAGAAACCAACTATTAAATGTTTTGTGTTTGGTAGTAAATGCTACATCCTGGATGATCATGAATGGAGGAGAAATATGGATCCTAAAAGTGATGAAGGGATATTTGTTGGTTACTCTACAAATAACACATCTTACAGGGTCTTTAACTCTATAACAAAAGTCATTATGGAGTCCATTAATGGGGTGGTTGATGACTCAATCATTGAGAAAAAACCTGATGTCGATGAAGATGTTGGAATATCATTTCAGCAGATTGATACTCCAGAAAATATGGGAGACCTTGAGTCCAACATTGAGCCAGTAGGTACTGAATCATATAACTTTCAAGCAGACAAAGGTCTCTGTATTAGAATTCATAAATATCATCCAAAATAACTCATTATAAGGAATCTTAATGTAGGAGTTATGTCAAACCCCAAATTTTCTCGTATTGGTGTTAGTAGTCAATACAGTTTAGTAATCATTTTATTAAAAAATTTGTATTACATTTGTCTGAAATTATAATGTTGACTTATACATTTTTGTGTTAAATGATCATTGTTTTTTAATATTAGTGAGGGGTGTTGTTGTACCCCAAAATTTTCCCTCTCATTTCTCAGGAAATTTCTCACAAGATTTTCAATTGTTCAGAATTGCACAAGAATTGACTAGCTCAAGACACTTCCTTAATAGTGATGACTCAAATTAGGGTTTGAGTTTGCACAAGGACAAATAGACTTTTAATGCCCCATATGACTCTCATGGATAATTTCGGACTCTCAAGATTGCTCATGTCTAGTATCAAGCTTTGGATCACATTTTTGCTCAGTCAATTGATCAATTGACCTAAAATCAACTGTATTGGGTAAAAAGTCAATTGTGGTCAATTTACAGTCAAACTTCATAATTTTTATCCATATCAACATTTTGAACTCATAAATGTAAATTGGTCAAGTTTGGATCACAATTCCTCAAGAAATTTGATCAGATCAACAAAAAGGGCAAAATGTTCAAAATTAGGGTTTTGATTGAGAAGGCTCAATTTTTGACTTTTGGCCTAATACATGACTTATTGGTTTGAGACACGATATCAAGATTTAAAATACATAATTTTGACCTAATGACATGGTTCAAAATATTTCTCATGATCAATTAGGTTGATAGATGAATTTCAGTCAACTGATGAAAAAGTCAACTATACACTAAAAAGTCAAATTTTGACTTTTCGATCAAATTCAAGTTTCAAAAATCATATTTCATCAAGAAATGTCAAAATATTAAGATTTTTCATCAAGAAATCAAAAAGTCAAAATCATCTTTGAAATATCAAAATTCTAAGACTTAGAATTTTTTCTAAGTGTTGGAAAGTTAACCTTTTTTCATGACTTTGTGCCAAATTTTCACCATGATACAAGATTATTCAAGAAAAACTTCCAACATGAAAGTTGTAGATCTTAATGAGATCTAAAATTTTGTAGTAAGAATCAAGTTCTAAAATTTTTTGGATCTCAAGTTATTAATTCATAAAGACATGTCCATGAAACAAAAACACTTAGTGAAATTTTGCCCTAGTTAGACAGATTTTTGACCTAACTTCTTGGCCAAGTTTCACATGGTTCCAAAGTGATTCTTCAAAATGTCCAACATGAAGGTTGTATAGGATGTTACAAGCTTTCCAAAATTTCCAAGAACTCATTGAGATCATGTTTGAGCTACGAGAATCGAAGACATGAAGTTGGACATTCATTCTTGAATTATAGGCCATTTACATGATGAACAAGAATTCAAATCTCTTAGCCATGCCTTGCAATCTTGCTTTGCAGGCCTCCAAGTCTCTAAATATCTCCATAATAAGAATATCACACAAACTTTATGGCTATTATCCATTAAATCCAAGTTTTATCTAAGTTAACTTGCCATTTTTGGAAGAAAGACAAGACTTCAATTTAGGAAAAGTATGCTTTTGCAAATGTCAACCCTTCTTAAGTCTCTCAATGGATCCTTCTGCACACACTCAACCTAGAAACTCAGAAGAGGCATGTTTAAAGTAATTCAACCACTCTACATAGCTTGTACCATGCATTGTGATTTTGCTATTCCACTTTACTTCAAAACAAAGACACCTAGCCATAACCCTACAACTCAGAAATATCTTGTGCAATTAATCTCTAACCCTT
Organism: Vicia faba; assembly: GCA_948472305.1. Lineage (NCBI taxonomy): Eukaryota > Viridiplantae > Streptophyta > Magnoliopsida > Fabales > Fabaceae > Vicia > Vicia faba. Next base: position 26,672 of record CATIWC010002479.1, on the reverse strand, counting down.
TTCATACATATACACAAATCCATTGTAACATAAGAAACGAGATTAAAAGAACTAAAACACCCCCAAACTCCCTCAAGCCAGAAAACTGCATAAAACCTCCATTTTTGTGTCATTTCTGATTTTGAACACCCAACTCATAATTCCCTCGTGCTTTTTTTGGCCAAACCATTCACAAAGCTTCTAATACACATATTGAGACTATCCCAATATATGTTTTCAAACTGTAACATCATCTTCCTCATTCTCCATAACCAAAAACAGAGGTATGCATCTTGACTTCTCCAGCCCATTTCAGCTACTCTCAGTTCAAGCCAACTATTGCATTAGCTTTCTAGAAGTTGAAGGAAGCTAACCTGATCATCAACATCACTTGAAACAAGCTCAAACTCATATCATGATTTCCAGTTCTTGAGTTATTTTTATGAACTTTCATCTCTTCATTTAGGCATCGTTAGGCTTACATTTTCAAAGAAAAAATGTAGACATCATTACCCTGAAGGTAACCATGTCCATTGTTTTCATTTATATTTCCTGAGCTTAGAGAATTTTGAGATTGAAATTCCTGGAAAAATTAGGGCCAGCAAAATTCTCATTCATCTTTTGATTTATAGTTTTAGTCATTTATATTTCTGGAATCATGATAAAATTTGCTATGACTTTCATGTTTACATTTTCAATTTTTGTTGAGAAATGAGTAATTTACAGGTGGTCTGGTTGGGCGTGAGGTTGAAGATGAAGTACATGCATAGGAATGGATTTACAATATATATTTATGGTTTTGTTTAAGATAACAGATGTATAGCCACCCCAGTGGTAAGGCAGCGCGCGTATATTGCAGAGGGTGTGAGTTCGAACCTCAGCGTTGCCTTTTGATTTGATCTTCTAACATTTTTGTTTCTTTTTGTTACATAGCGCGCTTGGGCCTAAGGCCATTGGGCTTGTCCCATTTTTTCTTCAACATCCCCCCCCCCCCCCCCCCCCCCCCCCCCCCTTATTACTACCTTACACGCAACCCATTTTATTTTCTTATTTTCTGATTAAAAATGGTTATTGGGCAGACTTCAAACAAAAAAAAGCTATTTTTTCTAACAAACACTCCAACCTGATTTTCACCACCCCTGGACTCTTTTTTATATTTTATTTTTATTTTCTATTTTTTATATTTATTTTCATTTTATTTTTATGATTATCATTATTATTTTTATTAATAAAATCCATAAAAATATTTTATTTATTTATTTATATATTTAGTATACTTATATTTTTTTTTTTATTTCATTTCCTTTTTTAAGCTAAAAAACAGACAAATATATTTTTCTTAAACAAATTTATTTATTTTCTTAAATAAATTAATAATTAGACTTAAGTTTAATTTATTTCATTTTAATTAAAATTAATTTAGAACTTAGGTTTCTTTTAATTAATTAACTGCATGTACATTATTTCTAATATAATAAAAACCATTTTTTTACAAAAAAAACCTAAAAAATGTTTCTTTGATCAAATTAAATCTTTTTTCCTTTGTTCATTTAGATCTAAATTTTCTAAATTTAATTAACTTTCCCCTTTTAATTTAATTAGGTCAAAAAAAATTTTAACAAAGACTAAAACAAAACAAATTCATTTATTTTTTTCCATTATCCTTGTACATTATGTTCATTTATTCATTTCTTATATAATATATTCAATATGATTGTAATAGTAAATTAGGGTTTAATTTTATGCAATCCCCATTTGTAAATATGTATACCCCATCCTCAAATGATGTAATAGCGTAGGACATTTACTTTTCGTAATTTATCGCTTTCATATAAATGCTAGTAGATTAAAATTTGTATGGAAAGATAAAATCAATACTTAGAAAACCCTAAGCCAAGATAAATCAAGCATGAAATACAAAACACTTGCACACTTTTCACCTCTAGGGTTAACTCCACTTTGTTGCCTTAAAATAGTTGTGATATGCATGTGAGACATCTTAGCAAAAACAATAAAAAAATACAAGATCATAGTCCCTCGATGACACTACGAATGTTGCTTTACAAATGATCTTAGTCCCTTAAGAAAAATGCTAAGGCATCTCACAACATTGCTACCCATGACTATACGATGATCCACGCTCGTCCGTTAACATACAAAGATAGGGATACTTACCAATCAATGGTGAGATAGTAATGTCAAAGGAAGATAGAAATGAAAAAAAAAAGATTTTTAGGTAGGTAGAACATTCTTAGTTGCTTTCTCACAATCCATCTTCAAAAAGAAAACATCTTTTCAAACACACTAAACACTTTCAAAACATGAAATATTTTCAAAAGTCCAACACTTTGTATGCATTCTTATAGAGACGAGAGTCATTACAAAGTTTGTCTAAACGAATGCGCTTTTCAAAAATACTTTCAAAACCCATCACAAACACATTTCAAACAAAGCAATTTCAAAAGTGATCTAGCAAGCAGCTAAAAGCCCATAGATAACTATGGATGAAAATGGTGCTAACATATTCCCTTTTCTTAACCTACCTCCGAACTCAAAAAAATATCTCAAAGGTCTTTCATGTTCTTTTCACCCTTTCCTTATTGGATTAAAGAAAAGTCGGTGGTGACTCTTGCTATCTGTAACAATTGCGATAAAATGAAAAACACCCAAGTCAGTTCTCCCACCGTATTACAAGTGTCTATTTATCATTTTATTAAAAGGGAGTGTGTTTAGCAATTTAAATAAGGGATTATGATCTCCTTCTAAAAATCTAAAAGCCCATTAAAAATTAGTTATAGTCCATAATATTGATTTATTTAGAAAGTTAGCATAAATATTAATTTATTTTTGAGTTTTTATTTATATATTTTATTTTAAATGGTTAATTAGTATTATAGTTTAAATATATATATATATATATATATATATATATATATATATATATATATATATATATATATATATATATATATATATATATATATATATATATATATATATATATATATATATATATATATATATATATATATATATATATATATATATATATATATATATATTGAATGAAATTTTTAGTTTTTTATAATTACTTATAGGTTGACCCGGGTGGTCAACACATTTTTTTTTCAATATTTATTTTTACTATTGTTCTTATTTATTAGTTTTTTTCACTTTATTTATTATTGGTGTTATAATTATTATTTTAGAATTTTGACTAAAATTCAAAATTAGGGTTTATCCTAAGTTCTGAAAGCTGCGACGAAAAGCTTGTTCTTGTTCACTAGGGTAACTTAAGCCTAGATCCATAAAATTTGTGGAATCAAATCAAAATTGAAGTAGAAATTGTAAATCAAATCTTTTTATAATTTTTAATATGTATACAAACTATTGTCCAAATACATACAAATCAAATCCCTAATTTCTAATTTACAAACAAATTCCAATGAAATCTTCTAAATTCATAAAACCTGAATCAATCTAACTCTAATCTGACCTATAATTGCTAATCATACAAATATTTTCTAAACTAGCTAATTCTAAAACTATAAAAGTCTAAGTTCTAAGATATAAAAGGGACGAAAATTTTGAAACCCTTGGAGAACTCTTGTGCGTTGATGCAAATCCCTTACCTATCACCAAAGCTCGTCGCCCAGAAAAGAGGACTAGGGTTCATCGTTAGAACCCTAAATCTTAGATCTAAGCCTCTAGTCAATTATACCTGCGAAGAAGAAGGAAAAGAGACTAGAAGAAGGAGAGAAAGCAAACAAAGAGGAATTAATAAACTACGACGAGATTCACTGCAAGGAAGGTAACACTTAGCTTTAATTTTGTTGAATTTGTTGAATCTGGAAAATTAGGTTTAGGGTTCATAAATGGTTAGGGTTAGGGTTCTTCGTATGCATGTTTGGGTTATAGTTTTCATTGCTTAGGGTTAGGGTTCTTATGTTTTGGGTTAGGGTTCTTATGTTTTGGGTTAGGGATCTAAAGGGTTAGGGTTCTTGGTTTTATACAGAGGAGAAGGTGAAGATCCAGGCCGCCTTGTATCTACACGGTGGCCTCAACGGCCACTCGCGGTTTCTTGATGGTGTTAGGGTTAGGGTTCGAAGGTTTCTGGGTTTGGGATGAAGATCTCGGTTGAAGCTCAACCAGAGATCTGAGTTTTGGTTGTGGACAAGGGTGATCTACAGTGGGGAGTGGGTTGGCAAAGTCGGTGGTGCAATTTCTAACACGTTTGATTTCTATGGAGATGTCAGAGCCTCTCTCTCTAGAAATATAACAAGTTTTGTTGTGGTTTGGATGGAGAGAGGGAGAAAAGAGAAAAAATGAGAAAAACGGAGGAAGAATGAATATATAAGGCTCTGTGAACTCCCTGCGCTCAATCCCATAGTGTAGCCTAGTCAACATCATATCTAAGACCTCCGTTTGTTGTAATTAGAATCAACGATTTAGAATAAACTTTCATTGATCCTTTTGATTTGAATAAAATGCTTCCTATGTCCTCAGCGCACCCTAATGTTATACGCCCTCTCACAAATTGTCTAACGGGGTTCAAACTTAATTTGCGCTCAGGCCTTCCCTATTAAAATCCCTCCAATTATTACATCAACATAAAACCGTACCCCCTAGCGTATTTGGGCCAATACAAAATCCTGGGCTTAAGCCCTTACTATTCAGACCCCTGATTTACTACACTGACTAAACATACACTCCCTTGCTTTTATTTAAAATAATTTATTTGACTAATTAATATTCAATTTATTTTATTTGTCTTACTTATTTAAGTTATTCATTTAATTTATATTATTCTTGTCTCACGTTATTTTTCTTATCATTTTCATTAAAATTATTTTTATCATAAAAAATCATTTTTGATAAATAAATATAGGATTGTTATTAAAAATAGTTAATATATTTTTAATAATAAGAGAATAGTTATTTATAAACTACTTTTAAAACACTAACCGTATTTTCTATCAATTCATCAAGTATATTTTCATCATTCAAACTTATTTTTTCAAGTTACATCATGCATTCTAAGACAACTAACCAATCAAACTTAACATATTTTTACTAACTTAATTTCAAATTCAATTTTATTTTCAAAAAGGATTGTGGATATATTTTCTATATTAACTACGAACTTCGTCTACGACTACACAATTTTTAAACCCAGTAAAGATTCAAGGATAATTCTAAAATACTTACACAATCCATAAAAAAACTAATTAAACAGATACGAACTACGAATTTGGACTCTGATTCTTCGCAAGGAGATACGTAGGTACGTGGTGAAAACCAAGGCAAGTTCATAACTAAAAAAACTAAATTCTTTTCTTAAACATATAGAAACATTAACTTTCAAATTCCCATCTAACCCCTTAAATCTAAAGGTGGAGCCCCTTGAGAACAAGGGAGATGAAGGGTGCCTAACACCTTCCTTTCATCTAATTGAATTACGAATTTAGAATCTTCGTACAAATTAGGGTTACTCGTTATTTCCCCATCCTTAGAATAAAAATTAATGGTAGTGACTCTCAATTATTTGTCAGTTACGACAACTGGTGACTCTGGTGGAGACACAACCTTAGGGTTTAGAGATTTCCATATATTTTAGGTCTAGGGTTTCTTGGGTTTCTTTCTATTTTTTCTATGTTTTTGTTTATATATTTGTTTATTCATATTATCATTGTTATCATATTAATTTATTGTTGATGTGATTTAAATTCATATATATATATATATATATATATATAATATATATATATATATATATATATATATATATATATATATATATATATATATATATTGAAGAAGGATCGTCTATTCACCAAGGGGGTTTAACATCTCTATGAGTTTTTGTGACGAATTCTCCCAGAGTCGATTGAGTTCCAAGGAATATCTTTTAGAGGGCTAGAATCTCTTGGAGATAGGACTTCGGGATTCAGCCAATGACTCTTTGTATAACCCTAAAATGAAATCTCATGGTGAGACCTTAATTGACCTAAGAGACGAAAGTCTCGGTTTACAAATAGGGTCCACCTAAGGGAGGCCCTTGTGATTTTTCCCTTTGGTGTTATCCATGACACCCTTAAGGAATCCACCCTTATAGGGAGGGTAGAATATCCATAGGATGAAACTAGGAGCTTACCTACTAAGGATACCCTTACAACCCCACCATAATATTTCCCTGCATAGATGCATCTTGCATTTCAAAATATTCATTATTTTTTTATTTGTGTTGTCTTATTCACATGATTCCTAAGAAAAAATAATCAAAGTTTTTGGTGATTATCTCAAAAATGAATACCAATAAGAAACAAACCATCTGAGTTAGCATCGTGGTTCCAGATATGAAGAAGATCATATTGATTAGGGGGGAACTAACAGATAAAGATATGAAGATGTTTGTTTCATGCTATGGGGATATCCTTGAATTGACCAAGATAATTGTGCAAGTGGAAGCAATCACTGCCCTAGCTCAATTCTACGACCCTCTGCTAAGATGTTTTACCTTCCAGAACTTTTAACTAGCACCTACTTTGGAAGAATTTGATAAGATCTTGGAGTTCTCTAGGATCAAAGTCGAAGCTTACGAAGGGATTGGATAGACTATTAGTATTAGAAATTTGGCTAAGGAGATAGGGATACCTTTCACTGACTAGCTGCTTGATTACAAGAAAGATGGGGAAGTTTAAGGTATTTAAAGGAAGTATTTTGAATCTATGGCTCTTTCCTTAGATGATAAAAAAGAATGGGAAGCTTGTGTGGACTGTTTGGTGCTACTAATTTTTGGTTTGGTGTTATTTACAAATACTATATACTATATTGATTTTGCGGCCATTAATGTATTTTATGCCGTAAAGGTGTTAAATGCTTATCTTACTCCTACATTACTTGTTGATGTTTACTACGCTCTTCATACACACTATGAAAAGAGGAGGGGTGTGCTAAAATTTTCTATTCCACTCTTATACTCTTGGCTCATTACTTACCTCTACAAAGAGGACTACATGGTTAAAGACTTAACAAATAATGAATGGTCCCAAAAGTTAAGGGCTCTTACTATTGATTATGTTGTGGTATGCTAGGAAGGTGAACAAAGGTGATATTGTCTATAGATGTGGAGAATTTCCAAACATTCTCTTGATTGGACCAAGAGGATGCATCAACTATAACCCCACTTTGACTTTACGTCAACTCGGGTACCCTTTGGTAGATGAACCTTCTAGTGAAGAACTTCAACAATTGTTCCTTTATGATATGGGTAAGAACAACCCCGCGTTACTTGCCAAAATCATTTGAGCTTGGGGTAAGGTTCACAAGAAAGGTTCTGAATTTGGAAGGAATAATGTGGTGGCGAGAGAGACTTATACTCAATGGGTTTTGGAGAGGGTTCAAATTGTAAAACTGTCATTTGATACTGATCCTGCATATGTACTAGACATACTAGATCCTCTTTAGATTTCAGTGGAGGATATAAAAGAGATAAATAACGCCCTTGAGCAAGCTCAAAGGGACAAGGATATTTTGGAGCATGACCTTTATGACCTTGTTATTGAGAAGAATCTTTTGCACTGATAGCTCGAGATGAAAGACCAACAGATTCAAAGTGACCGTGAATTAGCCGAGAAATAAAGGTCTAAAAGAAAGCATTTAACTGAGGGATTTCTAAGTGATACTTTAAATCTTGATTCCTACAATCAACAGTTGAACGATGCTATTTGAGAAATTGCAAGGCTAAAGAAATGGTATGATAAAGCATTGCAAGACAATAGAGAATTGGAATAAGTTCTCATAATCCATATTCAAGGGTTGCAAGAAGGTACTCAAGATCAAGCAGACTAGATTCAAATGATTCTCACAAGTCTCCAAGAAAGCCAAGAAGCAGAGGCGAGAGAACACCATAGAAAAATAAGAACATGAGAATCTCTCTCTCGAAAGGTGGAGGAATATGAGTAAGCATGCCAAGAGTTAGAAGGCCTCCAAAAAGATTTCCTTATACAAAGGGAACTCTATAAGGAGATGAGGGCTGATAAGATATATTGGGAAGAGCAATATACAAAGATTGCTCAAGAAGGAGAAGATAACAAGATCATAATCCCTACGCTTTACAAGGAGTATCTGAGGTACAAAGATAAAAACGCAAAGCTTGCCTTCCTACCAAACAATATCATTGGTGACATTCTTAGAAGCTTGAGAGATGCAAAATGTAACACCCTATTTTCCCCCATCTAATAATTAAATGAAATCAGAGTAAATTAAGAATTTCTAATCAACATCAAAATAGGATGTCACATTTCATCATCTCAAAAACTGCTCAAACATTAACAAAAGGATACATAACACATTAATTTCAGATGAACCGTCATCATAATCATCATGGTATTCAACTTCACTTTATTAATGCAACAAAAACAATCCAAAATATAATTGGTCAATAACTCTAACAATCCATAAACAACATCTCATCAATTTTAAAAAAGAGTTATAATACTCTCACAATCTTTAAAATACAACAACGTCTAAATAAGTAAAACAAACATTCATCCCTAGTGTTACATATCAGAGCAAGACACGACTCGATCTATGCACCATGAGGCACAACTTTATACCTCAGGCTACTCTAATCTTCGTCACCTGCGTGTTACCCATGTGGAGGCAACATTCAAACAAAAGGGGTGAAATATCATAACAATATAAACGAATATATTATAATGAATACACGACAGATATGTCATGTAAGATTTCAGCTTAATAATCACCAATTATAGTTCATAACAATTATACAGATACACACATAACTATCATCTTCCATCCTACAACAAAATTCAAACATACAACTCAACCTCATTTTTATATCCACAATATGCAACTCAACATCATCATCGTAACAACAATAGGAAATTCAACATCAACGTCGTATTAACAATTCAACAATATGCAATGCGACTGACACTGATGCAAAACGCATGTGGTACCAAAGTGCAAAACCCTCAACTTAATAATTCCAACTTGGGGCAGCAACTTCATAATGCCAATAAAGGCCATCACAATAGGGGAAAACCCTCATCTTAATAATACCAACATAGGGAAACCAACTTCATAACGCCAATACAGACCATCGTAATAGGGAAAAATTGTCATCTTAATAATGCCAACTTTGGGCAACATCATCATAACGCCAATATAAGCCATCTTTAATGAATGTATGAGTTACTATCATGCAACAACATTATTTACATGGATTATTATTACTTATCAATGCCACGGCAATACAGTCCATCATCATCATCATCATTATCATGCATATCATGTCCCATAATCCAAACATTCATGCAACATCATCATACTCAACCATAATACCAATCTCGTTGATTCCATCATCATATTCACAACTTCACAATTACATCAAAACAACATAATAAGCCAATACAGACCACCAAGAACATATCATAGTACATACATCGTCACAACATCATCATATCAAGAAATCTCTTCACATTCATCATCATATTCGCAACTTCGCAATTACAACAAAACATCAGAACAAAACAAAATCCATAAAATCATCTTATACTATTTTCAAATCATTTTTACTGAGTTAAAAATATTTTTAACTTTTTGTAGGTTCAAATGGCGCGTCAAATGGACAGCCGAGTAAAAAGATATGAGTTTTAAAAGTTTTTCAAAAATATTGTAATTTTGTCTCAGTGGTAACTGGTTACCCTCTAATGGTAACCAATTACTACAAAAATAGTAACTCAGTGTTTTAAAAATTCCTCGCGGTAACCAGTTACCCTCTAGTGGTAACTAGTTACTATTATTTTCACATAAACATTTATTCTGCCAAAGTCTTTGGTACCCAGTTACCCTATAATGGTAATCGATTACCTCCTCACAAATTTTCCCAGAAATCAAGTTTTTGCATGCGGTAACCGGTTGCCCTATAGTGGTAACCGGTTACCACTGCTATTTTTCCAAAAATCTACAATTTAAAGGTTACGATTCTCATCTTTTCAAAACTCCAAAACACCAAATTTTCAAACCAAATAGCAGCAATTCATCATACCAAATAGGCATACATCATAATCATCAATGGGATTAATTTACATCTTCAAAATCAAGAGTTTTCACACATCAATTCAACATCTCAAATTATCACATATACAAATCACATACACACCAATTTCACACAAAGAATGATTAAACGATTACTCAACCTAACTCAACCATAACCCATCATCATACAAACCCTTATGAAGTTAGAACCCCACCCTTACCTTAGGTTTTGAGTTATCTTCAATGATCCAATGGAGTCTTCCCTTTAGCCCTAGGTTCTTCCTCTTCTCTTCTGCTTCTCACTTCTACGATTTGTTTAATCGTGTTCTCAGTTTTGTTTTCTAATAACACATCTTAGACCCCTAAATTCATATTCCCATATTGACCATCCTTATTTTAATTATTTAATTACTAATATTATAAATAAATTGTATTTATAATAATAATAATAATATTAATAACAATAATAATAATAATAATAAAATGATTACTAGTCTTCTCACCACACTCCAATGGTTCTATGGTTTTGGTCATACACCCTTAACACCTCATCTTCTATAATTTATAAGACATCTCATCATCAACAAATGCTTCACATCACATCACATCACATCATAAAATCTATCGTCCCATACAAATACACTACATCGACTAATTCACCATAATTCATATATTCACCAATAATCACCGATATTCATACTAAATTAATTAAATAATTAATATATATTTTTAGGGTGATACAAATCTCACCCACTAAAAATATTTTCGTCCTAAAAAATTACCTATTGTGAACAACTCCAGATATGACTCTCGCATCCCACCCTACGGCTCCGACGTCATGTTTGGAAATTTTACGAATACTACTATCTAACATTATATATCGTCAACTACAATAGTCCAACAAGATGCATTAATACCGAGTTATGAATTCACATATCCATTTTTCTCTGTCCCATCGCCCTGTGATACAAGATCTATTACTTTACGATATTGTTCGCGCTTGTACGGAAACACAGCGAGGTCTTTTCAGTCACTATAAATAACGCTTCTCTAATTTCTCTTCATAAGGAAAAATACGCTCACCCTCGAGTCTTGACCATAGGAAACAACACAACAACATAGCTTAAGGACGTAGATTCTCATGACATGAACACCGTCTATATTATTACATCACACAACAATATCATCCTAAGAACATCAACACAACCTTAGTGCCACTATGCTATATCCCAAAAAATTGATCATGCAATTCAATACACCTATTGACATGGTGATAACGAATAATATAGGTAACCTTTCACTTAACAATTCCATCATAGAATGTATAAGAGTTTACATTATCCCATAACTTCTAATGTTTAATCTTTGACTCCAAAGTCATACTCGCATAACAAACTGCGTCACACTACACTTCCACTACGCTACTCTGATCATCTATCTTAAGTCAATGTCTTCATTTTGATTTCCAACAACCATCATATCTATAAATTTCACATCTATCTTCAGACTCTCCTTAGTAACCACCAGAAAATAATTGTTCACTTTTCGACATCCTCAGTTTTCTACTCTGCATAGTTAGCTCGCATACCAACTCAAATCTCTAAACTGCTCAATAAATCCCAACTCTTTCATAGCCACTTTTTGGATTAGGTTCACACAAAATGGTGAACAATTATCCTCTTGATAAAATTCCAATCACTTTACACACCACCAAGCTAGTAAGACACGTCTATCCCATCCATTAAGACCCTGTCTACTATCAACAAGAGATTAAGGGTGACCAGTTCCTCAATTTGTCAATAGGTAGCCAGCAACCATATCAGTGGCATAAGTCATCGTTACCCAACTATAATAGCGTCTTTCACCTTGTGCTTAAAGTTTCCTAAGCATAATGACCAACAATCTCTCCAAGGCTTACAAACATTTTTCTTAATTTCCTTCATTTCTAGCTCATCAATGACACATAAGCGCCAAAACTCCATCTCATAGTCTCCCTTACGCGCATGCAGCACATCACAATTGCTAAGTATATACTAATACAGGAAAACTACTACACCAATTATAATCCAAATCGTCTCATTCCAAAATAAGTCTTTACCCAGTTAGAAGATTTTAACCACATCAATGAATCCTTACTCTTTCCTTTAATCTCGCATTTGGATCTCTATGTAATCACATTCTCAATGCTACCATCACTCTAATCATGCTTAATCAGCATAAGTTGCATATTTATGCACTTACCTAATACATTCACATCTTTACTAATGTCAAACATTTCATTCCCTTAATTAATTCACTAACAACTTATCTCACTTGACCTCATCTCAAGCAAGTTGCGATAATAACCAGTTAATTCCTGAAAAGTTCTATTATCATAACCAATTTCATAGTCTTTCGATATGAACTTCTATTTACTTTGAATAGATTCCATAAATATCTTCATTCGAAATAGAATGTTCATGAAATTTCACCTCTTCAAATAATGATCTACATCCTGACCTCCTAACATACGTTTCCTTCCCTTTCAACACTGCAATTCTAGTCACGACATTCAACATTTCCTTTTTCTGACTCAGACTAAACCAAAATTCCCTCAAGAAACGCCGCAACAAATTGATTCAATTATTCAAAATAACTTCACCCTTTTAAAGTTATCCTCTAACTATCCTCACTCTTCATTCGTATCTGAAGATAATCCGAACCCAATTCAATTATAATGAAAACATACTCGCCTACTAGTTGGTCCATGTAGTAGTCAATCATTTGAAGTGGATATGTAACCTCAACCACTATTTAATCAGTTATTGGTAATCCACATACAGTTTCGTACAACTTTCTTTTTCCTTAAATAATGACATCAAAGCTCCAAAAATGATACATTCAGTTTTACAAATCTATTTATCCATACATATTCTAATAAATTCTCCAATTCTCCTAACTTTTGAACTGACATCCTTTTTGGTTCCATAAGAACAAGTATGGTACCAAGCAAGAGATCAACATTAAATTTCTCCTCGCATCCAACATCATCACGTGACAAATAAATTACTTCTAGATTCTGGAACCATTTTAAAAATAAATTTCATAACATTAGCTTTCTAGCACTTCAAACGGAACTCAAATCAGACGCCCGGAACTCAAGTTATAAATTTTTGAAGTTTTATTGATTTTCATTGGAGGGTACTCGAGTACCCATATATGGTAACCGGGGTAACGGCGGAACATAAGCAGTTTTTTTGTCATTTTCTACGTACAAAATCCATTCCAATATATATATATATATATATATATATATATATATATATATATATATATATATATATATATATATATATATATATATATATATATATATATATATATATATATATATATATATATATATATATATATATATATATATATATATATCTGAAACCCCATTATTCTCATAACTCAAGAGACACATTACTTTCTTCAAAATTCAGTTTCCAAAACATCAAAATTCCAACTCTTTTCACAAGGCTACTATTATCTCCGAGTTTCGTTTATGACTCGCGATCCAAAACCCTCCAACAACACCAATAACATTTCACATATGTTACTCCAACATAAAATTTACATCAATCCATCACTCTATCACCATTCAAAAAATCGACATCACACCCAATGCTAACTCAAGAAACATTACAATCATCTGAACTTCACCTTCTAAAAGTTATCCTACTTTGCTTAATAGATATCATATGTCATAATAATATGCATCGACTCATCAAAGTAATTAGTAATCACTTGGTTTCACTTCACACATTCCACTCCAAGGATAACATCCAGTTAATCCAACACTTCGTTCTAACGACAATTTGCAATTACCTCAAGGAGGCACCAAGACTCACCCACAACGAGCACATCATTAGCCATAACACCACCATCTACTTCTAGAGATGTGAACAACACAACTACCTGATCATTCCCCTCTTAAGAACACTTCGGCCTGACTTCTATGCATAAATATTGAATTCACACTTCCTTCAACATTAGAAAACAACACAGCAACACTAACGTCTGCACCCAGGAACTTCACGACATACTAAACCAATTGTTCATACTTAAAACATCTCAGAGAAGCACAAGCTTCTCCCCCACTTGTTTCAATCCCACTCCTGCAAATAAGTGATTAGAAAATCAAGTAAGCACCGACAATGTTTCACAAACTTTTCGCGTACTAAGGAACAAACAACATTAGACAACTTGGCTGGACGGACCGACTTGCTCTAATACCAATTGTAACACCCTATTTTTACCATCGAATAATTAAATAAAATCATAGTAAATTAAAAATTTCCAATCAACATCAAAATAGGATGTCACATTTCATCATCTCAAAAATTGCTCAAACATTAACAAATGGATACATAGCACATTATTTTCGGATGAACTATTATCATAATCATCATGGTATTCAACTTCACTTTATTAATTCAACGAAAACAATCCAAAATATAATTGGTCAATAACTCTAACAATCCATAAACAACGTCTCATCAATTTTAAAAAGAGTTATAATACTCTCACAATCTTTCAAAGACAACAATGACTAAATAAGCAAAAGAAACGTTCATCCCTAATGTTACATATCAGAGAAAGACCCAACTCGATCTACACACCATGAGGCGCAACTGCATACCTCAGGCTACTCTAATATTCGTCAATTGCGCGCTATCCACGTGGAGATAACATTCAAACAAAATGGGTGAAATATCATAACAATATAAATGAATATATGATCATGAATATATGACAGATATATCATGTAAGTTTTCAGCTTAATAATCACCAATTATAGGTCATAACAATTACAAAGATACACACATAACTATCGTCATCCATCATACAACATAATTTAAACATACAAATCAAATTCATCGTTATATCCATAATATGCAACTAAACATCATCATCATATCAACAACAGACAATTCAACACCATCGTCGTATTAACAATTCAACAATATGCAATGTGACTGACACTAATGCAAAATGCATGTGGTACCAAAGGGAAAAACCCTCAATTTAATAATGCAAACTTGGGGAAGTAACTTCATAACGCCAATACAGGCCATTGTAATAGCGCAAAACCCTCATCTTAATAATTCCAACTTAGGGCAACCAACTTCATAACGCCAATACATTCCATAATAATAGGGCAAAACTCTCATCTTAATAATGCCAACTTAAGGCAACATCATCATAACGCCAATACAAGCCATTTTTAATCAATGTATGAGACACAGTCATGCAACAACAAAATTTACATTGATTATTATTACTTATAAATTCCACACCAATACAGGCCATCGTCATCATCATTATCATGCATATCATGTCCCATAATCCAAACATTCATGAAACCTCATCGTACTCAATCACAATACCAATCTCGTCGATTCCATCATCATATTCACAAGTTTGAAATTACATCATAACAACAGAATAAGCCAATATAGTCCACCAAGCACATATCATAGTACATACATAGTCATAACATTGTCACATGAATAAATCTCTTCACATTCATCGTCATATTCGCAACTTTGCAATTACAACATAACATCAGAACGAAACAATATCCATAAAATCATCTCATACTATTTTCATAAATTTTTTATTGAGTATAAAATATTTTTAGCTTTTCGTAGGTTTGAACGGTGCGTCAAACAGGCACCCGAGTAAAAAGTTATGAGTTTTCAAAGTTTTTCAGAAAATTTGTCATTTTGTCTCAGTGGTAACTGGTTACCCTCTAGTGGTAACCGGTTACTGCAAACACAGATGTCACAATTCATCAACTCAAAAATTTCTCAAACATTAACAAATAGATACATAACACATTATTTTCGGATGAACCGTCGTCATAACCATCATGGTATTCAACATCACTTTATTAATGCAACAAAAACAATCCAAAATATAATTGGTCAACAACTCTAACAATCCATAAACAACGTCTCATCAATTTTAAAAAAGAGTTATAATACTCTCACAATATTTCAAAGATAACAACGACTAAAAAAGCAAAATAATCATTCATCCTCAGTGTTACGTATCAGAGCAAGACCCGACTCGATCTATGCACCATGAGGCACAACTCCCTACCTCAGGCTACTCTAATCTTCGTCACCTGCGCGTTATCCACGTGGAAGAAACATTCAAACAGAAGGGGTGAAATATCATAATAATATAAACGAATATATGATAATGAATATACGACAATTATATCATGTATGATTTCAACTTAATAATCACCAATTGTAGTTCATAAAAATTACACAGATACAAACATAACTATCATCGTCCATCATACAACATAATTCAAACATACAACTCAACTTAATCGTGATATCCACAATATGTAACTCAACATCATCATCGTATCAACAACAGGTAATTCAACATCATAATTTTATTAACAATTCAACAATATGCAATGAGACTGACGCTGATGCAAAATGCATGTGGTTCCAATAGGGCAAAACCCTCAACTTAATAATGCCAACTTGGGGAAGCAACTTCATAATGTCAATACAGGACATCGTAATAGGGTAAAACCCTCATCTTAATAATGCTAACTTAGGGCAACCAACTCCATAACTCTAATACAAGACATCAAAATAGGGCAAAACCCTCATCTTAATAATGCCAACTTAGGGCATCATCATCATAACACCAATACGGGCCATCTTTAATGAATGCATGAGACACTGTCATGCAACAAAATAATTTTCATTGATTATTATTACTTATCAATGCCACGCCAATACAGGCCACCATCATCATCATTATCATGCATATCATGTCCCACAATCCAAACATTCATGCAACATCATCATACTCAATCACAATACCAATCTCGTCGATTCCATCATCATATTCACAACTTTGCAATTACATCAAAACAACAGAATAAGCCAATACATGCCACCAAGAACATATCATAGTACATACATCATCACAACATCGTCACACCAAGAAATCTCTTCACATTCATCGTCATATTCACAACTTTGCAATTAAAGCACAACATCAGAACAAAACAAGATCCATATAATCATGTCATACTGTTTTCAAATAATTTTTATTGAGTAGAAAATATTTTTAGCTTTTCATAGGTTCGAATGGCGCGTCAAACGAACACCTGAGTAAAAAGATATGAGTTTTAAAAGTTTTTCAAAAAAATTGTATTTTTGTCTCAATGGTAACCCGTTACCCTCTAGTGGTAAGCGGTTAATACAGAAACAGTAACTCAACGTTTTAAAAATTCCTCGCGGTAACTGGTTACTCTCTAGTGGTAACCAGTTAATATTATTTTCATAAAAACATCCATTCTGCCAAAGTCTTTGGTACCCGGTTACACTATAATGGTAACCGGTTATCTCCTCACAATTTTGTTCAGAAATCAAATTTTTGCATGCGGTAACTGGTTGCCCTATAGTGTTAACCAATTCCTATTGCTATTTTTCCAAAAATCTGTAATTTATAGGTTACGATTCTCATCTTTTTAAAACTCCAAAACACTAAATTTTCACATGAAATAACAACAATTCATCATACCAAATAGGAATACATCATAATCATCAATGGGATTACTTTACATCTTTAAAATCAAGGGTTTACACACATCAATTGAACATCTCAAATCATCACATATACAAATCACATACTTACCAATTTCACACAAATAATTATTAAACGATTACTCAACCTAACTCTACCATAACCCATCATCATACAAACTATTATAAAGTTAGAACCCCACCCTTACCTTATGTTTTGAGTTCTCTTCTCAGCTCCAATGGAGTCTTCCCTTTAGCCCTAGGTTCTTCCTCTTCTCTTATGTTTCTCACTTCTATGATCTGTTTTTTCGTGTTCTCACTTTTGTTTTCTAATAACACATCTTAGACCCCTAAATTCATATTCCCATCTTGCCCTTCCTTATTTTAATTATTTAATTACTAATATTATAAATAACTTATATCTATAATAATAATAATAATAATAATAATAATAATAATAATAATAATAATAATAATAATAATAATAATAATAATAATAATAATAATAATAATAAAATGATTACTAGTCTTCTCACCATACCCCTATGGTTCTATGGTTTCGGTCATACACCCTTAACACCTCAACTTCTATAATTTCTAAGACATCTCATCATCAACAAACGCATCAAATCACATCATAAAATCTATCAACTCATACAAATACACCGCATCGACCAATTCTCCATAATTCATGTATTCACTAATAATCATTGATATTCATACTAAATTAATTAAATAGTTAATCTATATTTTTGGGGTGTTACATAGAAGCTGTGATGGTTCCTCTTACGACGGACGTTGAAGACTTCCTCAAACTTTGTAGAGAGATGGTGGATGGTTTTAAGGCAGAGATCCGCAAACATGCTTAGAAAATTTTAGTTTCCCTTTGGTTATTTTGTTCAGTATTTGACATTTTTTTATTCAATATTTGCATTCAGTATTTGCTTCGGTATTTTGATTGTATTTCCCTTTCAGGGATGATAGTTTCTATTCAATAAAAGTACTGTGGATAAGACATTCGGAAAACCTAAAAAAATAGTAATAGTAAAAAGGAATCCAACGTGAGTAAGACATTCGAATAAAATCTTAACATATTCATACGCATTCCTCCAAGCACAAGCATCACATTTCATATGTAATATACAAAAAAATCATTATTTTCATATTATCTCTGGCTAAATCATTAGGAAAACCACATTACCTTCCCGACCTCTGTATCAAACAAGAGCTCATCAAAAGAAAGTAATGGAGAAAATCGAGGAAAACCAAGTTGCATTTCAAGAAGACCCATAACAAGTGAAACGAAGTATCGACTCGATGAAAGGAGACATGAGTCAAGTTATGCTCGCCTTGAAAAATATCATAGAGAGGCAATACGAGATTCCCAAGGTGGACTTTGAAGAGGTAGCCCAAACCATTGGCGCGTCAAGCGGTCACCAACAAAGACATGAGCTAGAATCTGGTCCCGCCAAGTCAACCGTTTCCCATTAAAAGACCATCATGATTGAAGGTTCCGTTCCACCTCCTACGAAGGTGGGGGCATCCCATACTTTGCAAATTCCAGAAAACAACATGGATAACTACATAGACCTGCAATATAGACCACGATGTGGAAGGAATTAATCAAGTGCCCCAACCAAAGACTATTGAAGATCCTGTGGTAGTTAAACAATATAAAGCCCTTGAAGAAAGAATGAAGGTTGTGGAGGGTTATGATGCTTTCGATATCGATGCTCTTGAAATGGGTCTAGTCCCAGATGTAGTAACCCCTATGAAGTTCAAGATACTTAACTTTGAAAAATATAAGGGACTCACGTGTCCGAGGAACTATCCATGCATGTACTGTAGAAAAATGCATGCCTATTCTCATGATCAGAAACTAATGATCCATTGTTTACAAGACAGCTTGAGTGGGGAATCTCGAGATTGGTATATGCAGTTGGAGCGGATCCATATCCGAACATAGGAGGATCTTGCTATAGGGACAACTAGCCTATCCAGAGTACTCGCTGATACTGGTTCTTACCTAAACATGCTACCAAAGGCCAACTTGATGAAGTTGACAATGGAAAACATTGTCATAAGACCAAGTTCTATGGTGGTAAAAGCTTTCGATGGTTCTCAAAGTACTACGTTTTGAGAGGTGGATCTCCCTGTAAAGATTGGTCCGCATATGTTCTACATTACCTTTCAGGTAATGGATATAGAACCAGCATATACTTGCTTGCTCAGGCGACCTTATATTTATGCGGCAGGGGTTGTTACCTCAACCCTGCATCAAAATTTGGAATTCCTTGTTGAAGGAAAATTGGTTGAGATCAACAGGGAAAAAGATATATTTGTAAGCCACTTGGAGACCTACAAATATATCAGTGTGGACGAAGATAGTGTGGCAACACCATTCCAAGTCCTAGAAGTCGCTACAGTGGTAACCCTGTCGATGGAGAAAATCATGAAACCAAGAACTACCATGACTTTATGGAGAGATTTACAAACAACTATAGAGGTTAAAACCTTAAAATGTTGGGGAAATCTTGTGGAGGTACCTGAGAAGAAAGATCATTTTGGTTTGGGCTATAAACCGTCAAAGACTACTCAAAAATGCAAAGGGCAATTTCCTCCCATCTACGAAACCTTCGTCAACAAAAGAGTGGAGCATGGTGGATAGATGTCAATGTTATCCAACAAAGATAACAAAAAAGGATGGTTTCTCCTAATATATTCAAATCAAGATGGCACCCGAGGATATGGAAAAGACTACTTTCATGACTTCTTGGGGAACATTCTGTTACAAAGTAATGCCCTTCAGTCTAAATAACGCAGGGGTAACCTATCAAAAATGAGCAATGGTCATGTTGTTTCATGACATGATCCATAAATAATTCGAGGTATATGTTGATGATATGATTACCAAATATCACACAAAGGAGGATCATATAATTCACTTACAAAATTTATTTGAACGTCTATAAAAATTCAGACTGAGGTTGAATCTGAACAAATGTACATTTGGTGTCAGGTCAAGTAAACTATTGGGTTTTATTGTGAGTCCGTGAGGTATTGAGGTAGATCCAGACAAGGTGAAGGACATACAAGATATGCCAGCTCCGAGGACAGGAAAAGAGGTTCGTGGTTTCTTAGGAGAATTAAACTATATCTCATGGTTCATATCGCACCTAACGGCTACGTGCGAGCCTATATTAAAAGTACTAAAAAAAGATCAATCAGTTGAGTGGAATGAAGAATGTCATAAATCCTTTGAAACAATTAAATAGTATTTCCAAGACCCATAAATATTGATTCCACCAGTTCTTGGAAGACCACTTATCATGTATTTAACAGTGCTTTAAGGATCTATGGGATGTGTATTAGGGAAACGTGACGAAATAGGTAAAAAATAGCATGCAATCTACTACCTAAGAAAGAATTTACTGACTGCGAGACCCAGTACTCACTCCTTGAGAAAACTTGTTGTGCTCTAGCCTGAGCTACTAAACGACTAAGAAAATATATGTTAACTCCCACCATGTGGTTAATAGCGAGAATGGATCCTCTAAAGTATGTGCTCGAAAAGCCAGCTCTTACAGGAAGAATTACTCGATGGAAAATGTTGTTACACGAATATGGCATCTAATATGTTACTCAAAAAGCTATCAAGGTCAGTGTACTAGCTGATCACATGGCTCATCAACCATTATCAGAATATCAACCAATGAAGTTTGTCTTTCGAGACAAGACATTATGGTTATAGGTGACCACGAAATACCAGGGGTCTGACAAGTGACCTGAACTAGGGGCACGATGGACACTCACATTTGACGGTGCTTCAAACGCACAAGGACATGTAATTGAGGCTGTATTGACTTCTCCACAGAACTTCCATAAACCTTATACTGCAAGGTTATTTTTTGATTGCACCAACAATATCGTTGAATACGAAGCTTGTGTATTGGGTCTAGAAGCTGCTATAGACCTAAGGATCAAATACCTCGAAGTATATGGAGACTCAGCATTAATTCCATATCGGGATTATGTTTTTGGAACTAGATACATAATTTACAGAGATCACCTTCACTCATATTCCCCGAGGAGAAAATCGGATGGCAGATGCCTTGGAAACTTTGTCAGCCATGTTCAAAGTAACTTGGCTTAATTACAAACCATGCATAACGATTAGACACTTCGAAGAACCAGCACATTGTCTCGTAGATAAAGAGGGACCATATAATAAACCTTGGTTATATGATATTAAAAGATATCTAGAAAAGAAAGAGTATCCAAAAGGTGCCTCAATTATTGAAAAGGAAACTCTACAAAATCTAGTGTCGAAGTTCTTCTTAAATGGTAATGTATTATATAAAAGAAACTACGATATGGTCTTACTCAGGTGCATGGAGAAACGTGAAGCAGATACGCTCATGAGAGAGATCCATGAATGAACCTTCGTGACTCATATAAAAAGACATGCCATGTCTAAGAAAATATTAAGAGTGGGTTTTTATTGGTTGACGATGGAAGTTGACTACTACCATTACACGAAGACATGTCACAAGTGTCAAATTAGCATTGACAAGGTGCACGTACCACAAACTCCTATCAATGTCCTAAGTTCACATGGCCATTCTCGATTTGTGAAATTTATATGATAGGGATGATCGAACCAAAGGCTTCTAATGGACACCAATTTATACTAGTCGCCATTGATTATTTACCAAGTGGGTAGAAGCTGCGTCTTATGCAAACGTCACCAAGAAGTGGTCACTCGATTTATGAAGAAGAACATCATATGCAGATATGGGGTTCTTAGCAGAATTATTATAGACAATGGGTTCAATTTGAACAACAAAATGATGAAGGAGTTATGCAATGATTTCAAGATCGAGCATCATAACTCATCACCTTACAGACCCAATATGAACGAGACCGTTGAAGATGCCAATGAAAATATCAAGAAAATAATTCAAAAAATGGTGAAGACATATACATATTGGCACAAAATACTTCCCTTTTCTCTACATGGATATTGTACCTTAGTACATACTTCGACATGTGAAACTCATTCTCTCTTGTTTATGGCATGGAGGTTGTACTCCCTATTGAAGTAGAGATTCCATCACTACAAGTCCTAATGGAAACTATGCTTGAAGACAAGGGTAGTTGTACCAAATCGAATGAAGAAGCATTTGATAAAAAAAGTCCATTCTCGAGTGTTCAAAGAAGGAGATCTGGTACTCAAGAAGATTCTCTTACCTCGTCTAGATTCATGTGGTAAATGGACACCTAACTAAAAAGTTCTATATGTGGTTAAAACAACATTCTCTAGAGGATGTCTTATCCTCAAAACAATAAATGAGGAAGAACTACCACATCCGACGAACTCTGACTTAGTCAAAAAATACTATGTATAAAAGGCTCGCTAAGTCGAAACCACAAACGCGCGACTTAGGAAAAAAGGGGCATCCCGGTGGATTGAAAACCCTAAAGGGAAATCAGGAAAAAATTAGGGACATGTAAACAAAATCATTATCCCGGTGGATTGAAAACCCGAAAGGGAGATCCAAGCAAAAGTTAGGATCTCATTAAAAAATGAACAAATAGACTGCGATTTGAGAATTGAATTCATTACCACGACTACGACTAAGGGAAGGATTAATCTAAATCATCTACTCATAAGCAAAGAAGATTGGAGTTATCAAAGGGTACTGGAGAAGTAGCAGTACAATTATCATTTTCATTTCCATTTTCAAAATTTTCCTAAAGTTTCTATAATCACCTCTTTTTTAGGAATTACATTTTGTACTCTCACCTATTCAAATGCATTTTCATTAATAATACAATTCATTTTTCAAATATTATTCAATTGCGTTTTTCTTTTTCTGACTTGTTTCTAAAATACTGCGATTGGTTCTTGTAAACATTGTGTCGAAATTATTTTGGGGATTTGACACAAAAATAAAATCATTTGATAAAACATCAAAAAGTATTTTGGTTAGAAAAACGTCAAAAGAAATCCACGCCTACGTCCACGCCTATGCTTGCGCCTACGATACGATTATCAACAACACATTGACACTATTCACCATGATATATCAAAATTCAAATCAACTTGGAGACATCACGATGAAACAACAAACAATGTTGGGAAGTTGGTGACTAAAAAACTCGATGGTTTAAAAGGAGAAAATTATAAAAATCATTTACAAGACACTTAGTGCATATACATATAAAACACTTGGGTATCATGTCAATAACATCAACGTTGGGTATCATATAAATTTTGGGCATCATATATATAATTTATATATAACATTTTCAAATTGCTTTGGTTAGAAGTACTGCGAAAAATCTTGGGGCTTATTACAAGCTAACTTATCTACATGAACCAAAAGTTCAAACCTTTGCATTATTTAACGAATACCTCGGTAAAGAACATACACAAATGGTAGATTAAAAATGTACTAGGTGATATATCTATGATCTATGTTTATGGTTTAGTCATCTAAGATTCAGTTATCTAACTAAATTACAAACGTCAAACCCATATTATTTATCCCCTAGGTTGTGATAAATATGCAAATCTACGATATAGCTTACTATGTTAGTCTCGAAGCTTTAGTAAGTTATTTATCTTTCAAACTCGTGTTATCTACTCCCTAGTTTGTGGTAGGTATGCGATGATCTGCATTATAATTCATTGTATCAGTGGAAGGAAAATTATGATCCAAAAAGCAGCGGAAAATTAAAATTTTCCTTTAGTGATCCTTACGAATGGGCATGGTCAGTGGTAGAAATCATTACCTCTTGTGATGATTCATACCTTTGATGTTGTGATCATGAACGTTGATGAATAGAAACGTCTCTACTCATTCCACACGAACAGATCACTTCCGGACACAATGCTAGCTGCTTACGAATGAAAACTTTGAGTAAGAGAGGCTAAGGTTTCAAGACCGAATTTTCATCAAGTAAAATGCTTCAGCACAAGGGTTCTATTTATATTACCACTTATGTGGGCTCTAAGCTAAAAGCCCAATTAAAGCTACAAGCTAGAAGCCCAATTAAGCATATGGGTATCATACCTTATGATATACCGCATATCACTTAAGCGCGTGGTACCTTACCATATTCCATATTTCACTTAAGTGCACCGTACCTTACGATGTTCCTTATTTACTCTATGTCTCATCAACCTTTCCTTATGTGTGTGACCCTGTAGATTTTTGTGACGTTGGAAATTATATTAAATCACACATTTAACATAATAAATAGTGATCGATATCTAGCAACACATCACTGCGACCCAAGTCACGAAAATGTCATGTGATATGACAAAACCTTTCTGTGATAATATATGTGTACAATTACCCTTTTTTCCCTTATGTTTATATTGAACACAAGGCATAAACTGTGTCATCCTTGTCCAGTACAATATTGGGCCCTTAGACATTTATCCTGTTATGCAGGATGAACAAATTCTATCTAGGTCACTCATGTCCCTCAGCATGCTTTGTGAAGTACCCATCTACTGTCTTTTTGGTCATCCAGTTACGGATAACGTTTGATCAACAATAAAGAACTTAACTCTATATCTAGGGTCCATAGTGGTTTCAGGTCAAAGGGTGGTATACACCATTATCACCATGAGAATAACTTATGACACCTTACATAACATTCTATGTAGTATTCTCATAGCGAGTCAATCCAGTATAAATATTACTCCTAATATTCATACCTATGTCAAGACTTAATGACTCCTTATCCATGAGGTGTGATCATCAGTCTATCTTCATAATAATCTCAATGTTTTAATGTTATCCCATTTTGCAATGAAGCTCAACTAAGGATGCTTTAAGAATAATGTTCTTATGTTTAATGGAATCTCATGATTAAGTTACACTTAATATTTCATTAAACACACGAACTGTTCTAGGGACTTTATTATGTTAGAAAAGAAAACATAATACAGAAATTCATTTTATTATTAATAAATAATTCTATAAAAGTATCCAAAGTATTGGCCTCTAGGGCTTACACCAACACCAGTCTCCAATGAAACGATGAATTATCAAGTTCGTGATATTAATCCTCTAGGTCGTGATAAATACACAAATCTATGATATACCTTACTATGTTAGTTTTGAAGCGTTAATAAGATATTTTCAAATCTATATCATTTACTCCTTAGGTTTTAGTAGGTATATGGGATTCTATGATATAGCTTGTTACATCAGTCTCAAACCAGCAATAAGTTATCTATTTTTTCTGTGATATAGTTCATTATGTTTGTCTCAAAGCGACAATGAGTTATCAAACTTGCGTTGATTATCCCCTAGGTTATGATAAATAGGAAAAATCTACGTTATATCTTACTATGTTAGTCTCAAAGCGTTAGTAAGTTGATTATTAAACTTTTGTTATTTACCCTCTAGATCGCGGTAAATATACAATAACTACAGTATAACTTATTGCGTTAGTCTCGAAGCAACAATACATTATCTTTTTTCAAACTCACGTCATTTATCCCCTAGGTTGTGGTAAATACGTGAGATCTACGATTACTTCTTTACTTACTTTGTTATTTAAACTCTTTTTCAAAAAAACTCAAGTCTTTCGTCAAATTTTAGGGTCTTCCATTATTTATTAACCTTCTGATTTGATTGTGCGAGACTTGCGTATTATCACACCCTTGATAGAAGAGAATTTAAATAGGGGTGGTTGTCATACCTCAAATTTGCCTGCATTGGTGTTAGTAGTCAATGCAGTTACTAAATCATTTTATTAAAGTTTTCGTGTAACATTTGTCGGAAATTATAATGCTAACTTATACATTTTTGTGTTAAAAAATCATTGTTTTTGAACATTTGGCAGGGGTGTCTACTTATCATTTTATTAAAAGGGAGTTTGTTTAGAAATTTAAATAAGGGCTTATGATCTCATTCTAAAAAACTAAAAGGCCATTAAAAATTGGTTACAGTCCATAATATTGATTTATTTAGTAAGTTAGCATAAATGGTGATTTATTTTTGAGTTTTCATTTAT
>CATIWC010002478.1:0-79711 GCA_948472305.1 Vicia faba | reverse complement strand
GAATTTAAAATAGTTTTTATTTTGATTTTTCTACGATAATGTGTACTAGAGTGTTTCGAGAAGAAAAAAGTAAATTAAATCATATATTATTTTGATTCAAAACGAAAATTTTTATCATATTTTTATAAATCAAAAGTAAAATCTGGTCTGATCTTAAATATCACCTAAAACCCCAATTTTTTGGTTTTTAACCGATTTTGGATCTGTTTTTCAATTTAAATTTCGGTTCTGCTACATAAAAAATTTTAAGTCCAAACTAACGGGTTAAGATTCTGGTTCCTGATCCAACCAATTGAACCGACCGATCCGATCTGGTCCGATTTTAATTACATAGATCCTACTACAAACAACTGTGTCACTGAATTTAAATTGCCAAAGTGATGTTTTTCTTTTAAATGATTGTCATGGTGTGATGTGTAATAATGCATGCATTCATAAATGTATACCAAAATATATTAATAATAAATAAACCCTTCATTTTATTTTGTCCTTTCGATGTTTGCAATAAAATTCACCCATATCTTTCTTAAATTCTTTATTATCCACTATAAACACTATAAATATTATGTGAACTTACTTAATTATAACTTCCATTGCTCTATTCTCTTTAAAAAGTTTGATTTTTACAATTTCTCTTATTTATTTTAGGTACTTGTTAATATATCTTGGATTTCAAAGATTCTCTTTAATTATTTTATGTACTTGTTAACATAGATGTTTGATTCTAATTTTTCAATTTAAATAATCATTCAAAACCTTAAACAAGTTTCCCTTAATCTAATTAAATAACAATATGTTTGACATTTAATGTTTTCCAAATTACTTTATAATAATTAAAATTAAATTGATTTTGGAATATATATATATATATATATATATATATATATATATATATATATATATATATATATATATATATATATATATATATATATATATATATATATATATATATATATATATATATATATATATATATATATATATATATATATATATATATATATATATATATATATATATATATATATATATATATATATATTGAAATGGATATGAACAATTATCTATGAAAGGAGACAACAACATGTAATTAGGGCTTTGAACCATATAACAACAAATTTGTTAAAAGTTAAAATATTATATTATTTCAATGTTATATTAAGGTGAAACTTGATAGCCCAATACGAATGGGTGAAGTTCACACTGTAACAAACTCAGGTTTGATGATGATGGTGCGACAAAGGACAGTAAATCAAATATCTCAATATTGACCGGATGGAAAGTGATACAAGAGGAATTTTTGCGGTGACAACGTCAAACATTACAGCAGAGAGCAAATGAGGAAGATTGTTTATCCATAAACTACATATTTGAAACCACTGTCTCAACTGGTAAAAAACAAAATGTGCTCCTTATAAGTCCCCGTAATTGATTTCACTACAAGAAAACATCAAATTATCCAGGTTAATATGCCAGGTGTTATTCACCTCGCTAAATAACGCACTTGCAAGGTGATATTCACCCTGCAACACTGTCTTTTTTAAATCGAAAGGTTTTCCATTTCTCAACAGGTGGGAGGAAATTCAAAATTTTTGAAAAGAAAGTTGCGAAGTGATAAACACCCCGCAACCTTTTTTCAAGTGCAATTACTCCTTAATCGTTAAAGTCAAGTTTGGAAGTGTTGTTTGTGAGTGCTAGGATGGGATGTTTTGTTTGTGTTAAAGGTTTAATTTGTCATCTGATCAAGAGTTTTATTTTTAAGTGCTAATTTTTATCTTCACCTAAAACGTAGAACCTTAAATAGAGTCAAAGGCAAAATGTAACTATTTTTTGGCTTCAAAATATAAATCCTTTTAATATTTGAAGTAATCACAAAAGTGCATTTTGGTCTTCAATAAAATATGTTTGCATGTTTTTTATGATAAGGGATTTTGTTCTATGGTATTATTATTATATTCCATGCTAATCTGCAGGTGAAGATGATTATGAAACTCTTTATTCTGGTCCTTTCAAGAAAGGTTTCTTTTAGAAAATATATTAATCTGCATTGATAACTTATATTTATAAATATATATTTGATTTTTGTTTTCCAATAAATGTATTTTGTTAGGATTAGAAATGTATGTTTTGTATCAGTAGCCATTAATTAATATTTGATACTTGACCTACTACTTTACCAAAACATATTTAAAGTGAATAATTATCATCTTACTTCTATTTCTAATAGTTATGTCCAACTAATATTCTTTTTAAAGAAAAATATGTGGGGAAAAATTAAAGACATATAAATATTTGTATCTAAATAATATTATTTTTATGCGACGTATATAAAAACTCACAAAAAATATACACGCGTTATTGCATTAAAAAATGGACAAACGGGCACGGGAGTACCCATATAGACATTAGCCGTATATAACTTTTATAAATAATGCCAAAACAAAAATAATATTTATATATAGGAAAAAAATCTATGGTTGATCAAAATATTTTTTTATACAAAAATAATTATATTTATCATTCAAATATTATTCTTAGCAAAAGTATTGTTGATCAAAATATTATTCTTAAAATATTTTTAAAAATATTTATGTATATGAAAAAAATTCTATTTAAATAAATGTGTTATGTTTAAAATTTATATTCTGTTAGTTGAACAATTTAATTATTTTGATTTTGATTTAATTATATTTTGGAAACAAATGCGCGTACGCACGCATAACAATCTCAAATTTCATGCGAACACACATGTCAAAATATTAAATATTAACAGAAACATGAAGTTATTGATCGAAATATTCAATATTAACGAGAACATGAAGTTACTGATAAAAATATTGAATATTAACGGAAACCTGAAGTTATTGATCAAAATATTGAATATTAATGGAAACATGAAGTTAGTGATCAAAATATTGAATATTAACGGGAACATGAAGTTACTTATAAAAATATTGAATATTAATGGAACATGAAGCTGCTGATCAAAATATTGAATATTAACGAAAACATGAAGTTGTTGATCAAAATATTGAATATTAACAGAAACATGAAGTTACTGATTAAAATATTGAATATTAACGAAAACATGAAATATCAAATATTTTTATATATTGGAAGAATTATAGACACTGATTTATTATCTTTTAAAAAATTATTTTATTTTTATTATATTTTAAGAATCAATGCGCGTATCATACTAATACTCGTGCGAACGCATAAATATCCTATTAGTTAAGACTAGAACATAAATCTTTTCAGGATGGTATTCCTGAAATCTCATGGTTGATTTAGATTTGTATTAGCCGAACTTATATTTAAAAGAAGATAGTTATAAATTTTGGACAAGTGAATGGAAACTTCATGGCACATGCTCACATAATGAAACTGATTATATAGCTTATATCAACCGTGTTAATAATTGTAGGAAGATGACAATTCTAAATCCTATTCTTAGAGTCGCCAAAATCATCTCAGATAATGCAATCACTTATCGAGGAGCTCTTATCAATAGTGCAATATATGATAGTCATCTTAAAGCAATTCCTAATCTATATTGTAAACGACACGAAAAAACTAAAGAGTTATATCTATTAGAAATAAGATTGTGTTTTTCTAACAATGTACAAAAACTAACTTTGATAAACTGTGTTGTGATAGTAATTAAAATCATACTGGACATTAAATAAGTGTACCTATAAATTTAGGGTTTTAAGGTTTGATTGGGATTGAACTCGGGTTAAACCAGTTATATATAAATACATATTTTTTTGTTATATATAATAATAAGAATGCAGAAAAATAATTATATTTTTTTAAATAATAAAATACTATATTGATATTTTTTTAATAATTAATACTTAATAGTCTTTTTAATATTTTTATAATCTTTTATATTCTTAATAGGTTAAATAGATAAGTTCAAAATTTTCATTTTAATAATAATAATTATTATTATTATTATTAATTTAAGAATTTTATCTATTGTTTATTTATAATATTTTATGATTATTTTCTATGCGTTAAATTGTATTTTATCATATTTATCTATTATATATTGTTATATAAAATTGACTTTCATTCATCAAATGAATAGAAAATAATAAAAGAATTTAAAATAGTTTTTGTTTTGATTTTTCTATGATAATGTGTACTAGAGTGTTTGGAGAAGAAAAAAGTAAATTAAATCATGTATTATTTTGATTCAAAACGAAAATTTTTATCATATTTTTATAAATCAAAAGTAAAATCCGGTCTGACCTTAAAAATCGCCTTAAACCCCCAGTTTGGTGGTTTTTAACAGATTTTTGATCAGTTTCTCAATTTAAATTCGGTTCTTCTACATATTGGTTTTCAAGTCCAAACTAACCGATTAAAATTCTAATTCCTGATCCAACCCATTGAACCGGCCGGTCCCATCCAGTCCAATTTTTAATTACCATGGTTCTTACTACGAACAACTGGGACACTAAATTTAAATTGCCAAAGTGATGTTTTTCTTTTAAATGATTGTCATTGTGTGATGTGTAATAATACATGCATTCATAAATGTATACCAAAATATATTAATAATAAATAAACTCTTTCATTTTATTGTGTGATTGGCATGTGCCATGAGCATGTCCCATAAAGTTTCCATTCATCTGTCCAAAATTTATAGTTATCTTCATTTACATATAAGTTTGGCCAATACAAATCTAGATCAACCTTGAGATTTCCAGGAATACCACCCTAGAAAGATTTATGTTCTAGTGCTAATATGTAGTAATTAAAATAATAATAATAATAATTAGGGAAATTAAATTTCTCACCTTTGCTACCATAGGCGCTGGTCTATTTCTGCTAGGAGCAGGTGCAATATCTCTATTTTCCTGCACTAAGGTTTGAAGGTCACGGCCCATGAATATGGAAAGTCGTATCGTGAAATGAAGTAGGGATGCATGTTTTTATGGAAAGAAACATGCAAAAAAGTTGGTGGCAACTGCATGGAGAGTTTGTAGGAGTCAAATTCATAAGCATGGCAAGACACATTGAATAATGATAAAATCAACCAGGAGTGGAACATTTTAGACATGATGATTCAAGGGAGTTGTGTTTGTGTTTGTGAAAATTTCAATTCTGGTTTTGGGTTTAAATAACAATAAAGAGTAAGCAATACACATTCAAACTTCTATGTAAAGGAGATGTTTTACTTAGCTGGTTTATAAGAAACTAACTATGAACTAACTTCTAATCATAGAAAACACAAAGTTTTATCTAGTATATACAAAACACTAATTTTGTTTTTAATTTGACGGTATAGGAATTTCGAATTCCAAATATAATTTATAAATTCATAGGATAAACAAACTTATTATTAACAAATTTTCAAATGATACAAACTAACAAAAATTATAAGCACAACTATTATCCTTTATTTCATGTTTGTCACTCATTAACCAATAAAAATAAAACATATGTTATATTCTCTTAAGGAGTCAATGTCAAGTATTTCATTCCGTTTAACATTTTCAGGATAAAACAATGTGCAACTAAGCTTATGATGAAACATTTTTTTAATACAATTAATTAAAACATTCATCTAATAAAAACATTTAAACAAAAATTAATTTTACTTTTCAAATCACTTTAATTAATTATTTAGAAATCTAAGATTTGATTTGAGACAGAAGAAGTAAGATTTAAATCATATAAGAGACTACTCATTTTTGGAAAGATGTATTATTATATATAAACATAATATATCAGAAAATGTATATTTACATTATGGTTTGCTTTCCAATTTCACACTCATCACAGATTTTCTTTTCCTTAACTTTAAGATTTTCTTAATAGTTCCTTCAGATAAGATCTCATTCATTCCTTTTAGATTAAGGTGTCAAAGCTTTTGGTGCCATAATTTTGACTAGACATTCTGACTTTGAGAAGTAGACTAACGGACATTGGTCATACAATTGACTAATTCTAATGAGGTTAGTAGTTAATTCTTTCACAAAAAAAAACATTTTCTAAACTAGGAGAACCAACACACATCAACTTTCCAACTCATTTACTTTCACCTTTAAACTCATCATTAAATTGGACAGAACCTGTGGGATGATATTTTACGTCTACCAACAACTCCTGAACCCCTGTCATATGTCTAGAGCACCCACTGTCAAAGGATCAGTCTTGACTTGTTGAATCTCTTAAGCAAGTATGAGCAATAGTTGACATCCATATCATTAATACTTCTCTTTTTGCTCATATGATTAGCCTTGGAATAATCTGAATATTTTTAAACTCTATACAATTTGTAACAAAAAGGCTTTATATGACCATACTAACCATAGTAATGACATCTCCAAGTTGATTGGGGTTGATTTGAAGTTTTATCATGTCTCCCAGGATGTTGTAACATGTGGTTGGACATGTTGATCATATTTTCTTTCCATAAGGAGGGAACTTTTCTACAGATCTTTTCTCTTGTTGATTATCAAATGAATGATTAATCTATGTATCTTCAGCTTCTTTCATCATATTAGCTTCACTCTTCATTCTTTTCAAAGAGTCTGTCATGTAATTAAGCTTGGAATTTAAGAGAGTTACCTCACTTTTTTAAGGATGAGAAACAAAACATAGAAGCTTCTTCTTTTCATTCTCTAATTAACCTATGACCTTTATTTGATTTTCCTTTGTCTTAAGACTTTCTTCATACCTATCACAAGTATCCTTGTAGGATATATCCAGATCTTCATAAAAGTCATTCTTATCACAAGCTTCTACTTCATCTGCCCGTCTGCTAGAAAGAGCCATCACAAGTTTGGTAGTTTCGGTTCTAGATTCATCTTCTGACTCATCATCCTCAGACCAAGATACAGTAAATCCCTTTTCTACTTCTTGAGAATATTGGGACATGCTGGCCTAAAATGACTAAAACCTTCACACTCATAACAATGAATGTTTTTTCTTTAATTGGACGTGTCTTTAGTTTTGGTATTCTTTTTAGAATCATAGTTATTACTGATGTTAGATGAGATGTTATAAACATTTGGTCTTCCTCTTCTATCTATTCTCTAATAATAATAATTAATAATCTAATAATTTTATCAATTGTTTGTTTATATTATTTTTTGATTATTTTCTATGCGTTGAACTGTATTTTATCGTATTTATCTATTATATATTATTATATAAAATTCACTTTCATTTATCAAATGAATAGATAATAACAAAAGAATTTAAAATAGTTTTATTTTGATTTTTCTACGATAATGTGTACTAGAGTGTTCGGAGAAGAAAAAAGTAAATTAAATCATGTATTATTATGATTCAAAACGAAAATTTATATCATATTTTTATAAATCAAAATTAAAATCCAGTCCAACTATAAAAATTGCATAAAACCTCAATTTTCTGGTTTTGAACCGATTTTTGATTGGTTTTTAAATTTAAATTGCGATTCTTCTACATACCGATTTTCAAATCCAAACTAACCGATTAAGATTTTGATTCCTGATTCAACCAATTGAACCGACCGGTCCAATCCGATCCAATTTTAATTACCATGGTTCTTACTACAAACAACTGTGACACTAAATTTAAATTGTCAAAGTGATGTTTTTCTTTTAAATGATTGTCATTGTGTGATGTGTAATAATGCTTGCATTCATAAATGTAAATCAAAATATATTAATAATAAATAAACTCCTTCATTTTATTTTGTACTTTTCATGTTTGCAATAAAATTCACCCATATCTTTCTTAAATTCTTAATTATCCACTATAAATAATAGACCTTACTTATTTATAACTTTCAATGCTCTATTCTCTTTAAAAAAGATTGATTTTTACAATTTCTTATTTATTTTAGGTACTTGTTAATATATCTTGGCTTTCAAAGTTTCTCTTTAATTATTTTATGTACTTGTTAACATAGATGTTTACTTTTAATTTTTCAATTTAAATAATCATTAAAAACCTTTAACAAGTTTCCCTTAATCTAATTAAATAACAATATGTTCGACATATTTACTGTTTTAAAAATTACTTTATAATAATTAAAATTAAATTCATTTATATATATATATATATATATATATATATATATATATATATATATATATATATATATATATATATATATATATATATATATATATATATATATATATATATATATATATATATATATATATATATATATATATATATATATATATATATATATATATATATATATATATATATATATATATATATATATATATATATATATATATATATATATTGAAATGGATATGAACAATTATCTGTGAAAAGAGAGGATAATATGGAATTATGGTTTTGAACCATATAACAACAAATTGGCTAATAGTTAAAGTATTATATTATTTCAATGTTATATTATGGTAAAACTTAATAGCCCAATACGAATGGGTGAAGTTTACCTTCACTGTAAAAACTCATGTTTGATGATGATGGTGCGATGAAGGACAGTAAATCAAATATCTCAATATTGACTGAATGGGAGTGATAGAAGAGGAATTTTTGCGGTGACAACATGAAACTTTACACCAAAGAGAAAATGAGGAAGATTGTTTATCCATAAACTACATATTTGAAACCACTGTCTCAACTGGTAAAAACAAAATGTTCTCCTTATAATGCCCCATAAATGATTTCACTACAAGAAAACATCAAATTAGTCAGGTGATTATGCCAGGTGTTATTCACCTCTCGCAAAATAACGCACTTGCAAGGTGATATTCACCCTGCAATACTGTTTTTTTTTAAATTGTAAGGTTTTCCATCTCACAATAGATGTGGGAAATTTAAAATTTTTGAAAAGAAAGTTGCGAAGTGATAAACACCCCGCAACTTTTTTTTCAAGTGCAATTACTCCTTAATCGTTAAAGCCAAGTTGGGAGGTGTTGTGTGTGAGTGCTAGGATGGGATATTTTATTTGTGTTAAAGGTTTATTTTTGTCATCTGATCAAGAGTTCTATTTTTAAGTGCTAATTTTTATCTTCATCTAAAATGTAAAACCTTAAATAGAGTCAAAGGCAAATTGTAACTATTTTTTGGCTTCAGAATATAAATCCTTTTAATATTTGAAGTAATCACAAAAGTGTATTTTGGTCTTCAATAAAATATGTTCGCATGTTTTTTATGATAAGGAATTTTGTTCTACGGTGTTATTATTATATTCTATGCTAATGTGATTCTAAAGTAGTTAATCTGCAGGTGAAGATGGTTATGAAACTATTGCATGATTCTGGTCCTTTCAAGGAAGGTGTTTTTTAGAAAATATACTAATCCACATTGATAACTTATATTTGTAAATATACATTTGATTTTAGTTTTGCAATAACTGTATTTTGTTAGGATTAGAAATGTATGTTTAGTATCAGTAGCCATTAATTAATATTTGATACTTGGCCTATCTATGTCTTAATACTATTTTACCAAAACATATTTAAAGTGAATAAATATCATCTTACTTCTATTTCTAATAGTTATGTCCAACTAATATCCTTTTTAAAGAGAAATATGCGGGAGGAAAATAAAAGACATATAAATATTTGTGTCTAAATAATATTATTTTTTATGGGATGTATACAAAAACTCATAAAAAATATACACGCATTATTGCAGTAAAAAAATGGACAAACGGGCACGGGAGTACCCATATGGACGTTAGTCATATGTAACTTTTATAAATAATGCCAAAATAAAAATAATATTTATATATAAGAAAAATAATCTATGATTGATCAAAATATTTTTTTATACAAAAAAATTTATATCATTCAAATATTATTCTTAGCAAAAGTATTGTTGATCAAAATATTATTCTTAAAATATTTTTAAAAATATTTATGTATATGAAAAAAATTCTATTTAAATAAATGTGTTATGTTTAAATTTTATATTCTGTTAGTTGAATAATTTAATTAGTTTTATTTTGATTTAATTATATTTTGGAAACAAATGCGCGTACGAATGCATAACAATATCAAAATTCATGAGAACGCAAATGTCAAAATATTAAATATTAACAGAAACATGAAATTATTGATCAAAATATTGAATATTAACGAGAACATGATGTTACTCATAAAAATATTGAATATTAACGGAAACCTGAAGTAACTGATCAAAATATTGAATATTAACGGAAACATGAAGTTAGTGGTCAAAATATTGAATGTTAACGGGAACATGAAGTTAGTTATAAAAATATTGAATATTAATGGAACATGAAGTTGCTGATCGAAATATTGATTATTAACGATAACATGAAGTTGATGATCAAAATATTGAATATTAACAGAAACATGAAGTTACTGATAAAAATATTGAATATTAACGAGAACATGAAATATCAAATATTTTTATATATTGCAAGAATTATAGACAGCGATTTATTATCTGTTTTAAAAAAAATATTTTATTTTTATTATATTTTAAGAATAAATCCGTGTATCATATTGATACTCGTGCGAACGCATGAATATCTCATTAGATTTGTATTAGCCGAACTTATATATAAAAGAAGATAATTATAAATTTTGGACACATGAATGGAAACTTCATGGCACATGCTCACATAATGAAACTGATTATATAGCTTATCTCAAGCGTGTTAATAATGGTAGGAAGATGACAATTCTAAATCCAATTCTTATAGTCGCCAAAATTATCTTGGATAACACAGTCATTTATGGAGTAGCTCTCATCAACAGTACAATATATGATAGTCATCTTAAAGCAATTCCTGAGCTATATTGTAAACGACAAGAAAAAACTAAACAGTTATATCTATCAGAAATAAAATTGAGTTTCTCTAACAAGGAACAAAAACTAACTTTGATAAACTGTGTTCCTATCAAAGTAATTAAAATCAGACTGGACATCAAATAAGTATACCTATAAATTTAGAGTTTTAAGGTTTGACTAGGATTGAACTCGGGTTAAACCAGTTGTATATAAATACATATTTTTTTTTGTTATATATAAGAATAAGAATGTAGAAAAATAATTATATTTTTTAAATAATAAAATAATATATTGATAATTTTTTAATAATTAATACTTAATAGTCTTTTTGATATTTTTATAATCTTTTATATTTTTAATAGGTTAAATAGATAAGTTTAAAACTTTCATTTTAATAATAATTATTATTATTATTAAATATTAATAATTTTATCAATTGTTTGTTTATAATATTTTCTGATTATTTTACATGCGTTGAACTGTATTTTATCGTATTTATCTATTATATATTATTATATAAAAATCACTTTCTTTCATCAAATGAATAGAGAATAATAAATGAATTTAAAATAGTTTTTATTTTGATTTTTCTACGATAATGTGTACTAGAGTGTTTCGAGAAGAAAAAAGTAAATTAAATCATATATTATTTTGATTCAAAACGAAAATTTTTATCATATTTTTATAAATCAAAAGTAAAATCTGGTCTGATCTTAAATATCACCTAAAACCCCAATTTTTTGGTTTTTAACCGATTTTGGATCTGTTTTTCAATTTAAATTTCGGTTCTGCTACATAAAAAATTTTAAGTCCAAACTAACGGGTTAAGATTCTGGTTCCTGATCCAACCAATTGAACCGACCGATCCGATCTGGTCCGATTTTAATTACATAGATCCTACTACAAACAACTGTGTCACTGAATTTAAATTGCCAAAGTGATGTTTTTCTTTTAAATGATTGTCATGGTGTGATGTGTAATAATGCATGCATTCATAAATGTATACCAAAATATATTAATAATAAATAAACCCTTCATTTTATTTTGTCCTTTCGATGTTTGCAATAAAATTCACCCATATCTTTCTTAAATTCTTTATTATCCACTATAAACACTATAAATATTATGTGAACTTACTTAATTATAACTTCCATTGCTCTATTCTCTTTTAAAAAGTTTGATTTTTACAATTTCTCTTATTTATTTTAGGTACTTGTTAATATATCTTGGATTTCAAAGATTCTCTTTAATTATTTTATGTACTTGTTAACATAGATGTTTGATTCTAATTTTTCAATTTAAATAATCATTCAAAACCTTAAACAAGTTTCCCTTAATCTAATTAAATAACAATATGTTTGACATTTAATGTTTTCCAAATTACTTTATAATAATTAAAATTAAATTGATTTTGGAATATATATATATATATATATATATATATATATATATATATATATATATATATATATATATATATATATATATATATATATATATATATATATATATATATATATATATATATATATATATATATATATATATATATATATATATATATATATATATTGAAATGGATATGAACAATTATCTATGAAAGGAGACAACAACATGTAATTAGGG
Source organism: Vicia faba (assembly GCA_948472305.1). Lineage (NCBI taxonomy): Eukaryota > Viridiplantae > Streptophyta > Magnoliopsida > Fabales > Fabaceae > Vicia > Vicia faba. The sequence goes on along the minus strand of CATIWC010002478.1, from coordinate 67,321 downwards.
CTTTGAACCATATAACAACAAATTTGTTAAAAGTTAAAATATTATATTATTTCAATGTTATATTAAGGTGAAACTTGATAGCCCAATACGAATGGGTGAAGTTCACACTGTAACAAACTCAGGTTTGATGATGATGGTGCGACAAAGGACAGTAAATCAAATATCTCAATATTGACCGGATGGAAAGTGATACAAGAGGAATTTTTGCGGTGACAACGTCAAACATTACAGCAGAGAGCAAATGAGGAAGATTGTTTATCCATAAACTACATATTTGAAACCACTGTCTCAACTGGTAAAAAACAAAATGTGCTCCTTATAAGTCCCCGTAATTGATTTCACTACAAGAAAACATCAAATTATCCAGGTTAATATGCCAGGTGTTATTCACCTCGCTAAATAACGCACTTGCAAGGTGATATTCACCCTGCAACACTGTCTTTTTTAAATCGAAAGGTTTTCCATTTCTCAACAGGTGGGAGGAAATTCAAAATTTTTGAAAAGAAAGTTGCGAAGTGATAAACACCCCGCAACCTTTTTTCAAGTGCAATTACTCCTTAATCGTTAAAGTCAAGTTTGGAAGTGTTGTTTGTGAGTGCTAGGATGGGATGTTTTGTTTGTGTTAAAGGTTTAATTTGTCATCTGATCAAGAGTTTTATTTTTAAGTGCTAATTTTTATCTTCACCTAAAACGTAGAACCTTAAATAGAGTCAAAGGCAAAATGTAACTATTTTTTGGCTTCAAAATATAAATCCTTTTAATATTTGAAGTAATCACAAAAGTGCATTTTGGTCTTCAATAAAATATGTTTGCATGTTTTTTATGATAAGGGATTTTGTTCTATGGTATTATTATTATATTCCATGCTAATCTGCAGGTGAAGATGATTATGAAACTCTTTATTCTGGTCCTTTCAAGAAAGGTTTCTTTTAGAAAATATATTAATCTGCATTGATAACTTATATTTATAAATATATATTTGATTTTTGTTTTCCAATAAATGTATTTTGTTAGGATTAGAAATGTATGTTTTGTATCAGTAGCCATTAATTAATATTTGATACTTGACCTACTACTTTACCAAAACATATTTAAAGTGAATAATTATCATCTTACTTCTATTTCTAATAGTTATGTCCAACTAATATTCTTTTTAAAGAAAAATATGTGGGGAAAAATTAAAGACATATAAATATTTGTATCTAAATAATATTATTTTTATGCGACGTATATAAAAACTCACAAAAAATATACACGCGTTATTGCATTAAAAAATGGACAAACGGGCACGGGAGTACCCATATAGACATTAGCCGTATATAACTTTTATAAATAATGCCAAAACAAAAATAATATTTATATATAGGAAAAAAATCTATGGTTGATCAAAATATTTTTTTATACAAAAATAATTATATTTATCATTCAAATATTATTCTTAGCAAAAGTATTGTTGATCAAAATATTATTCTTAAAATATTTTTAAAAATATTTATGTATATGAAAAAAATTCTATTTAAATAAATGTGTTATGTTTAAAATTTATATTCTGTTAGTTGAACAATTTAATTATTTTGATTTTGATTTAATTATATTTTGGAAACAAATGCGCGTACGCACGCATAACAATCTCAAATTTCATGCGAACACACATGTCAAAATATTAAATATTAACAGAAACATGAAGTTATTGATCGAAATATTCAATATTAACGAGAACATGAAGTTACTGATAAAAATATTGAATATTAACGGAAACCTGAAGTTATTGATCAAAATATTGAATATTAATGGAAACATGAAGTTAGTGATCAAAATATTGAATATTAACGGGAACATGAAGTTACTTATAAAAATATTGAATATTAATGGAACATGAAGCTGCTGATCAAAATATTGAATATTAACGAAAACATGAAGTTGTTGATCAAAATATTGAATATTAACAGAAACATGAAGTTACTGATTAAAATATTGAATATTAACGAAAACATGAAATATCAAATATTTTTATATATTGGAAGAATTATAGACACTGATTTATTATCTTTTAAAAAATTATTTTATTTTTATTATATTTTAAGAATCAATGCGCGTATCATACTAATACTCGTGCGAACGCATAAATATCCTATTAGTTAAGACTAGAACATAAATCTTTTCAGGATGGTATTCCTGAAATCTCATGGTTGATTTAGATTTGTATTAGCCGAACTTATATTTAAAAGAAGATAGTTATAAATTTTGGACAAGTGAATGGAAACTTCATGGCACATGCTCACATAATGAAACTGATTATATAGCTTATATCAACCGTGTTAATAATTGTAGGAAGATGACAATTCTAAATCCTATTCTTAGAGTCGCCAAAATCATCTCAGATAATGCAATCACTTATCGAGGAGCTCTTATCAATAGTGCAATATATGATAGTCATCTTAAAGCAATTCCTAATCTATATTGTAAACGACACGAAAAAACTAAAGAGTTATATCTATTAGAAATAAGATTGTGTTTTTCTAACAATGTACAAAAACTAACTTTGATAAACTGTGTTGTGATAGTAATTAAAATCATACTGGACATTAAATAAGTGTACCTATAAATTTAGGGTTTTAAGGTTTGATTGGGATTGAACTCGGGTTAAACCAGTTATATATAAATACATATTTTTTTGTTATATATAATAATAAGAATGCAGAAAAATAATTATATTTTTTTAAATAATAAAATACTATATTGATATTTTTTTAATAATTAATACTTAATAGTCTTTTTAATATTTTTATAATCTTTTATATTCTTAATAGGTTAAATAGATAAGTTCAAAATTTTCATTTTAATAATAATAATAATTATTATTATTATTAATTTAAGAATTTTATCTATTGTTTATTTATAATATTTTATGATTATTTTCTATGCGTTAAATTGTATTTTATCATATTTATCTATTATATATTGTTATATAAAATTGACTTTCATTCATCAAATGAATAGAAAATAATAAAAGAATTTAAAATAGTTTTTGTTTTGATTTTTCTATGATAATGTGTACTAGAGTGTTTGGAGAAGAAAAAAGTAAATTAAATCATGTATTATTTTGATTCAAAACGAAAATTTTTATCATATTTTTATAAATCAAAAGTAAAATCCGGTCTGACCTTAAAAATCGCCTTAAACCCCCAGTTTGGTGGTTTTTAACAGATTTTTGATCAGTTTCTCAATTTAAATTCGGTTCTTCTACATATTGGTTTTCAAGTCCAAACTAACCGATTAAAATTCTAATTCCTGATCCAACCCATTGAACCGGCCGGTCCCATCCAGTCCAATTTTTAATTACCATGGTTCTTACTACGAACAACTGGGACACTAAATTTAAATTGCCAAAGTGATGTTTTTCTTTTAAATGATTGTCATTGTGTGATGTGTAATAATACATGCATTCATAAATGTATACCAAAATATATTAATAATAAATAAACTCTTTCATTTTATTGTGTGATTGGCATGTGCCATGAGCATGTCCCATAAAGTTTCCATTCATCTGTCCAAAATTTATAGTTATCTTCATTTACATATAAGTTTGGCCAATACAAATCTAGATCAACCTTGAGATTTCCAGGAATACCACCCTAGAAAGATTTATGTTCTAGTGCTAATATGTAGTAATTAAAATAATAATAATAATAATTAGGGAAATTAATTTTCTCACCTTTGCTACCATAGGCGCTGGTCTATTTCTGCTAGGAGCAGGTGCAATATCTCTATTTTCCTGCACTAAGGTTTGAAGGTCACGGCCCATGAATATGGAAAGTCGTATCGTGAAATGAAGTAGGGATGCATGTTTTTATGGAAAGAAACATGCAAAAAAGTTGGTGGCAACTGCATGGAGAGTTTGTAGGAGTCAAATTCATAAGCATGGCAAGACACATTGAATAATGATAAAATCAACCAGGAGTGGAACATTTTAGACATGATGATTCAAGGGAGTTGTGTTTGTGTTTGTGAAAATTTCAATTCTGGTTTTGGGTTTAAATAACAATAAAGAGTAAGCAATACACATTCAAACTTCTATGTAAAGGAGATGTTTTACTTAGCTGGTTTATAAGAAACTAACTATGAACTAACTTCTAATCATAGAAAACACAAAGTTTTATCTAGTATATACAAAACACTAATTTTGTTTTTAATTTGACGGTATAGGAATTTCGAATTCCAAATATAATTTATAAATTCATAGGATAAACAAACTTATTATTAACAAATTTTCAAATGATACAAACTAACAAAAATTATAAGCACAACTATTATCCTTTATTTCATGTTTGTCACTCATTAACCAATAAAAATAAAACATATGTTATATTCTCTTAAGGAGTCAATGTCAAGTATTTCATTCCGTTTAACATTTTCAGGATAAAACAATGTGCAACTAAGCTTATGATGAAACATTTTTTTAATACAATTAATTAAAACATTCATCTAATAAAAACATTTAAACAAAAATTAATTTTACTTTTCAAATCACTTTAATTAATTATTTAGAAATCTAAGATTTGATTTGAGACAGAAGAAGTAAGATTTAAATCATATAAGAGACTACTCATTTTTGGAAAGATGTATTATTATATATAAACATAATATATCAGAAAATGTATATTTACATTATGGTTTGCTTTCCAATTTCACACTCATCACAGATTTTCTTTTCCTTAACTTTAAGATTTTCTTAATAGTTCCTTCAGATAAGATCTCATTCATTCCTTTTAGATTAAGGTGTCAAAGCTTTTGGTGCCATAATTTTGACTAGACATTCTGACTTTGAGAAGTAGACTAACGGACATTGGTCATACAATTGACTAATTCTAATGAGGTTAGTAGTTAATTCTTTCACAAAAAAAAAACATTTTCTAAACTAGGAGAACCAACACACATCAACTTTCCAACTCATTTACTTTCACCTTTAAACTCATCATTAAATTGGACAGAACCTGTGGGATGATATTTTACGTCTACCAACAACTCCTGAACCCCTGTCATATGTCTAGAGCACCCACTGTCAAAGGATCAGTCTTGACTTGTTGAATCTCTTAAGCAAGTATGAGCAATAGTTGACATCCATATCATTAATACTTCTCTTTTTGCTCATATGATTAGCCTTGGAATAATCTGAATATTTTTAAACTCTATACAATTTGTAACAAAAAGGCTTTATATGACCATACTAACCATAGTAATGACATCTCCAAGTTGATTGGGGTTGATTTGAAGTTTTATCATGTCTCCCAGGATGTTGTAACATGTGGTTGGACATGTTGATCATATTTTCTTTCCATAAGGAGGGAACTTTTCTACAGATCTTTTCTCTTGTTGATTATCAAATGAATGATTAATCTATGTATCTTCAGCTTCTTTCATCATATTAGCTTCACTCTTCATTCTTTTCAAAGAGTCTGTCATGTAATTAAGCTTGGAATTTAAGAGAGTTACCTCACTTTTTTAAGGATGAGAAACAAAACATAGAAGCTTCTTCTTTTCATTCTCTAATTAACCTATGACCTTTATTTGATTTTCCTTTGTCTTAAGACTTTCTTCATACCTATCACAAGTATCCTTGTAGGATATATCCAGATCTTCATAAAAGTCATTCTTATCACAAGCTTCTACTTCATCTGCCCGTCTGCTAGAAAGAGCCATCACAAGTTTGGTAGTTTCGGTTCTAGATTCATCTTCTGACTCATCATCCTCAGACCAAGATACAGTAAATCCCTTTTCTACTTCTTGAGAATATTGAGGACATGCTGGCCTAAAATGACTAAAACCTTCACACTCATAACAATGAATGTTTTTTCCTTTAATTGGACCGTGTCTTTAGTTTTGGTATTCTTTTTAGAATCATAGTTATTACTGATGTTAGATGAGATGTTATAAACATTTGGTCTTCCTCTTCTATCTATTCTCTAATAATAATAATTAATAATCTAATAATGTTATCAATTGTTTGTTTATATTATTTTTTGATTATTTTCTATGCGTTGAACTGTATTTTATCGTATTTATCTATTATATATTATTATATAAAATTCACTTTCATTTATCAAATGAATAGATAATAACAAAAGAATTTAAAATAGTTTTATTTTGATTTTTCTACGATAATGTGTACTAGAGTGTTCGGAGAAGAAAAAAAGTAAATTAAATCATGTATTATTATGATTCAAAACGAAAATTTATATCATATTTTTATAAATCAAAATTAAAATCCAGTCCAACTATAAAAATGCATAAAACCTCAATTTTTCTGGTTTTGAACCGATTTTTGATTGGTTTTTAATTTAAATTGCGATTCTTCTACATACCGATTTCAAATCCAAACTAACCGATTAGATTTTGATTCCTGATTCAACCAATTGAACCGACCGGTCCAATCCGATCCAATTTTAATTACCATGGTTCTTACTACAAACAACTGTGACACTAAATTTAAATTGTCAAAGTGATGTTTTTCTTTAAATGATTGTCATTGTGTGATGTGTAATAATGCTTGCATTCATAAATGTAAATCAAAATATATTAATAATAAATAAACTCCTTCATTTTATTTTGTACTTTTCATGTTTGCAATAAAATTCACCCATATCTTTCTTAAATTCTTAATTATCCACTATAAATAATAGACCTTACTTATTTATAACTTTCAATGCTCTATTCTCTTTAAAAAAGATTGATTTTTACAATTTCTTATTTATTTTAGGTACTTGTTAATATATCTTGGCTTTCAAAGTTTCTCTTTAATTATTTTATGTACTTGTTAACATAGATGTTTACTTTTAATTTTTCAATTTAAATAATCATTAAAAACCTTTAACAAGTTTCCCTTAATCTAATTAAATAACAATATGTTCGACATATTTACTGTTTTAAAAATTACTTTATAATAATTAAAATTAAATTCATTTATATATATATATATATATATATATATATATATATATATATATATATATATATATATATATATATATATATAGTATATATATATATATATATATATATATATTATATATATATATATATATATTGAAATGGATATGAACAATTATCTGTGAAAAGAGGGGATAATATGGAATTATGGTTTTGAACCATATAACAACAAATTGGCTAATAGTTAAAGTATTATATTATTTCAATGTTATATTATGGTAAAACTTAATAGCCCAATACGAATGGGTGAAGTTTACCTTCACTGTAAAAACTCATGTTTGATGATGATGGTGCGATGAAGGACAGTAAATCAAATATCTCAATATTGACTGAATGGGAGTGATACAAGAGGAATTTTTGCGGTGACACATGAAACTTTACACCAAAGAGAAAATGAGGAAGATTGTTTATCCATAAACTACATATTTGAAACCACTGTCTCAACTGGTAAAAACAAAATGTTCTCCTTATAATGCCCCATAAATGATTTCACTACAAGAAAACATCAAATTAGTCAGGTGATTATGCCAGGTGTTATTCACCTCTCGCAAAATAACGCACTTGCAAGGTGATATTCACCCTGCAATACTGTTTTTTTAAATTGTAAGGTTTTCCATCTCACAATAGATGTGGGAAATTTAAAATTTTTGAAAAGAAAGTTGCGAAGTGATAAACACCCCGCAACTTTTTTTTCAAGTGCAATTACTCCTTAATCGTTAAAGCCAAGTTGGGAGGTGTTGTGTGTGAGTGCTAGGATGGGATATTTTATTTGGTGTTAAAGGTTTATTTTTGTCATCTGATCAAGAGTTCTATTTTTAAGTGCTAATTTTTATCTTCATCTAAAATGTAAAACCTTAAATAGAGGTCAAAGGCAAATTGTAACTATTTTTTGGCTTCAGAATATAAATCCTTTAATATTTGAAGTAATCACAAAAGTGTATTTTGGTCTTCAATAAAATATGTTCGCATGTTTTTTATGATAAGAATTTTGTTCTACGGTGTTATTATTATATTCTATGCTAATGTGATTCTAAAGTAGTTAATCTGCAGGTGAAGATGGTTATGAAACTATTGCATGATTCTGGTCCTTTCAAGGAAGGTGTTTTTTAGAAAATATACTAATCCACATTGATAACTTATATTTGTAAATATACATTTGATTTTAGTTTTGCAATAACTGTATTTTGTTAGGATTAGAAATGTAGTTTAGTATCAGTAGCCATTAATTAATATTTGATACTTGGCCTATCTATGTCTTAATACTATTTTACCAAAACATATTTAAAGTGAATAAATATCATCTTACTTCTATTTCTAATAGTTATGTCCAACTAATATCCTTTTTAAAGAGAAATATGCGGGAGGAAAATAAAAGACATATAAATATTTGTGTCTAAATAATATTATTTTTTATGGGATGTATACAAAAACTCATAAAAAATATACACGCATTATTGCAGTAAAAAAATGGACAAACGGGCACGGGAGTACCCATATGGACGTTAGTCATATGTAACTTTTATAAATAATGCCAAAATAAAAATAATATTTATATATAAGAAAAATAATCTATGATTATCAAAATATTTTTTTATACAAAAAAATTTATATCATTCAAATATTATTCTTAGCAAAAGTATTGTTGATCAAAATATTATTCTTAAAATATTTTTAAAAATATTTATGTATATGAAAAAAATTCTATTTAAATAAATGTGTTATGTTTAAATTTTATATTCTGTTAGTTGAATAATTTAATTAGTTTTATTTTGATTTAATTATATTTGGAAACAAATGCGCGTGACGAATGCATAACAATATCAAAATTCATGAGAACGCAAATGTCAAAATATTAAATATTAACAGAAACATGAAATTATTGATCAAAATATTGAATATTAACGAGAACATGATGTTACTCATAAAAATATTGAATTTAACGGAAACCTGAAGTAACTGATCAAAATATTGAATATTAACGGAAACATGAAGTTAGTGTCAAAATATTGAATGTTAACGGGAACATGAAGTTAGTTATAAAAATATTGAATATTAATGGAACATGAAGTTGCTGATCGAAATATTGATTATTAACGATAACATGAAGTTGATGATCAAAAAATATTGAATATTAACAGAAACATGAAGTTACTGATAAAAATATTGAATATTAACGAGAACATGAAATATCAAATATTTTTATATATTGCAAGAATTATAGACAGCGATTTATTATCTGTTTTAAAAAAAATATTTTATTTTTATTATATTTTAAGAATAAATCCGTGTATCATATTGATACTCGTGCGAACGCATGAATATCTCATTAGATTTGTATTAGCCGAACTTATATATAAAAGAAGATAATTATAAATTTTGGACACATGAATGGAAACTTCATGGCACATGCTCACATAATGAAACTGATTATATAGCTTATCTCAAGCGTGTTAATAATGGTAGGAAGATGACAATTCTAAATCCAATTCTTATAGTCGCCAAAATTATCTTGGATAACACAGTCATTTATGGAGTAGCTCTCATCAACAGTACAATATATGATAGTCATCTTAAAGCAATTCCTGAGCTATATTGTAAACGACAAGAAAAAACTAAACAGTTATATCTATCAGAAATAAAATTGAGTTTCTCTAACAAGGTACAAAAACTAACTTTGATAAACTGTGTTCCTATCAAAGTAATTAAAATCAGACTGGACATCAAATAAGTATACCTATAAATTTAGAGTTTTAAGGTTTGACTAGGATTGAACTCGGGTTAAACCAGTTGTATATAAATACATATTTTTTTTTGTTATATATAAGAATAAGAATGTAGAAAAATAATTATATTTTTTAAATAATAAAATAATATATTGATAATTTTTTAATAATTAATACTTAATAGTCTTTTTGATATTTTTATAATCTTTTATATTTTTAATAGGTTAAATAGATAAGTTTAAAACTTTCATTTTAATAATAATAATTATTATTATTAAATATTAATAATTTTATCAATTGTTTGTTTATAATATTTTCTGATTATTTTACATGCGTTGAACTGTATTTTATCGTATTTATCTATTATATATTATTATATAAAAATCACTTTCTTTCATCAAATGAATAGAGAATAATAAATGAATTTAAAATAGTTTTTATTTTGATTTTTCTACGATAATGTGTACTAGAGTGTTTCGAGAAGAAAAAAGTAAATTAAATCATATATTATTTTGATTCAAAACGAAAATTTTTATCATATTTTTATAAATCAAAAGTAAAATCTGGTCTGATCTTAAATATCACCTAAAACCCCAATTTTTTGGTTTTTAACCGATTTTGGATCTGTTTTTCAATTTAAATTTCGGTTCTGCTACATAAAAAATTTTAAGTCCAAACTAACGGGTTAAGATTCTGGTTCCTGATCCAACCAATTGAACCGACCGATCCGATCTGGTCCGATTTTAATTACATAGATCCTACTACAAACAACTGTGTCACTGAATTTAAATTGCCAAAGTGATGTTTTTCTTTTAAATGATTGTCATGGTGTGATGTTTAATAATGCATGCATTCATAAATGTATACCAAAATATATTAATAATAAATAAACCCTTCATTTTATTTTGTCCTTTCGATGTTTGCAATAAAATTCACCCATATCTTTCTTAAATTCTTTATTATCCACTATAAACACTATAAATATTATGTGAACTTACTTAATTATAACTTCCATTGCTCTATTCTCTTTTCAAAAGTTTGATTTTTACAATTTCTCTTATTTATTTTAGGTACTTGTTAATATATCTTGGATTTCAAAGATTCTCTTTAATTATTTTATGTACTTGTTAACATAGATGTTTGATTCTAATTTTTCAATTTAAATAATCATTCAAAACCTTAAACAAGTTTCCCTTAATCTAATTAAATAACAATATGTTTGACATTTAATGTTTTCCAAATTACTTTATAATAATTAAAATTAAATTGATTTTGGAATATATATATATATATATATATATATATATATATATATATATATATATATATATATATATATATATATATATATATATATATATATATATATATATATATATATATATATATATATATATATATATATATATATATATATATATATATATATATATATATATATATATATATATATATATATATATATATATATATATATATATATTGAAATGGATATGAACAATTATCTATGAAAGGAGACAACAACATGTAATTAGGGCTTTGAACCATATAACAACAAATTTGTTAAAAGTTAAAATATTATATTATTTCAATGTTATATTAAGGTGAAACTTGATAGCCCAATACGAATGGTTGAAGTTCACACTGTAACAAACTCAGGTTTGATGATGATGGTGCGACAAAGGACAGTAAATCAAATATCTCAATATTGACCGGATGGAAAGTGATACAAGAGGAATTTTTGCGGTGACAACGTGAAACATTACAACAGAGAGCAAATGAGGAAGATTGTTTATCCATAAACTACATATTTGAAACCACTGTCTCAACTGGTAAAAACAAAATGTGCTCCTTATAAGTCCCCGTAATTGATTTCACTACAAGAAAACATCAAATTATCCAGGTTAATATGCCAGGTGTTATTCACATCGCTAAATAACGCACTTGCAAGGTGATATTCACCCTGCAACACTGTCTTTTTTAAATCGAAAGGTTTTCCATTTCTCAACAGGTGGGAGGAAATTCAAAATTTTTGAAAAGAAAGTTGCGAAGTGATAAACACCCCGCAACCTTTTTTCAAGTGCAATTACTCCTTAATCGTTAAAGTCAAGTTTGGAAGTGTTGTTTGTGAGTGCTAGGATGGGATGTTTTGTTTGTGTTAATGGTTTAATTTGTCATCTGATCAAGAGTTTTATTTTTAAGTGCTAATTTTTATCTTCACCTAAAACGTAGAACCTTAAATAGAGTCAAAGGCAAAATGTAACTATTTTTTGGCTTCAAAATATAAATCCTTTTAATATTTGAAGTAATCACAAAAGTGCATTTTGGTCTTCAATAAAATATGTTTGCATGTTTTTTATGATAAGGGATTTTGTTCTATGGTATTATTATTATATTCCATGCTAATCTACCGGTGAAGATGGTTATCAAACTCTTTATTCTGGTCCTTTCAAGAAAGGTGTCTTTTAGAAAATATATTAATCCGCATTGATAACTTATATTTGTAAATATATATTTGATTTTTGTTTTCCAATAAATGTATTTTGTTAGGATTAGAAATGTATGTTTTGTATCAGTAGCCATTAATTAATATTTGATACTTGACCTACTACTTTACCAAAACATATTTAAAGTGAATAATTATCATCTTACTTCTATTTCTAATAGTTATGTCCAACTAATATTCTTTTTAAAGAAAAATATGTGGGGAAAAATTAAAGACATATAAATATTTGTATCTAAATAATATTATTTTTATGCGACGTATACAAAAACTCACAAAAAATATACACGCGTTATTGCATTAAAAAATGGACAAACGGGCACGGGAGTACCCATATAGACATTAGCCGTATATAACTTTTATAAATAATGCCAAAACAAAAATAATATTTATATATAGGAAAAAAATCTATGGTTGATCAAAATATTTTTTTATACAAAAATAATTATATTTATCATTCAAATATTATTCTTAGCAAAAGTATTGTTGATCAAAATATTATTCTTAAAATATTTTTAAAAATATTTATGTATATGAAAAAAATTCTATTTAAATAAATGTGTTATGTTTAAAATTTATATTCTGTTAGTTGAACAATTTAATTATTTTGATTTTGATTTAATTATATTTTGGAAACAAATGCGCGTACGCACGCATAACAATATCAAATTTCATGCGAACACACATGTCAAAATATTAAATATTAACAGAAACATGAAGTTATTGATCAAAATATTCAATATTAACGAGAACATGAAGTTACTGATAAAAATATTGAATATTAACGGAAACCTGAAGTTATTGATCAAAATATTGAATATTAATGGAAACATGAAGTTAGTGATCAAAATATTGAATATTAACGGGAACATGAAGTTACTTATAAAAATATTGAATATTAATGGAACATGAAGCTGCTGATCAAAATATTGAATATTAACGAAAACATGAAGTTGTTGATCAAAATATTGAATATTAACAGAAACATGAAGTTACTGATTAAAATATTGAATATTAACGAAAACATGAAATATCAAATATTTTTATATATTGGAAGAATTATAGACACTGATTTTTTATCTTTTAAAAAAATTATTTTATTTTTATTATATTTTAAGAATCAATGCGTGTATCATACTAATACTCGTGCGAACGCATAAATATCCTATTAGTTAAGACTAGAACATAAATCTTTTCAGGATGGTATTCCTGAAATCTCATGGTTGATTTAGATTTGTATTAGCCGAACTTATATTTAAAAGAAGATAGTTATAAATTTTGGACAAATGAATGGAAACTTCATGGCACATGCTCGCATAATGAAACTGATTATATAGCTTATATCAACCGTGTTAATAATTGTAGGAAGATGACAATTCTAAATCCTATTCTTAGAGTCGCCAAAATCATCTCAGATAATGCAATCACTTATCGAGGAGCTCTTATCAACAGTGCAATATATGATAGTCATCTTAAAGCAATTCCTAATCTATATTGTAAACGACACGAAAAAACTAAAGAGTTATATCTATTAGAAATAAGATTGTGTTTTTCTAACAATGTACAAAAACTAACTTTGATAAACTGTGTTGTGATAGTAATTAAAATCATACTGGACATTAAATAAGTTTACCTATAAATTTAGGGTTTTAAGGTTTGATTGGGATTGAACTCGGGTTAAACCAGTTATATATAAATACATATTTTTTTGTTATATATAATAATAAGAATCCAGAAAAATAATTATATTTTTTTAAATAATAAAATACTATATTGATATTTTTTTAATAATTAATACTTAACAGTCTTTTTAATATTTTTATAATCTTTTATATTCTTAATAGGTTAAATAGATAAGTTCAAAATTTTCATTTTAATAATAATAATTATTATTATTATTAATAATTTAAGAATTTTATCTATTGTTTATTTATAATATTTTATGATTATTTTCTATGCGTTAAATTGTATTTTATCATATTTATCTATTATATATTGTTATATAAAATTGACTTTCATTCATCAAATGAATAGAAAATAATAAAAGAATTTAAAATAGTTTTTATTTTGATTTTTCTATGATAATGTGTACTAGAGTGTTTGGAGAAGAAAAAAGTAAATTAAATCATGTATTATTTTGATTCAAAACGAAAATTTTTATCATATTTTTATAAATCAAAAGTAAAATCCGGTCTGACCTTAAAAATCGCCTTAAACCCCCAGTTTGGTGGTTTTTAACAGATTTTTGATCAGTTTCTCAATTTAAATTCGGTTCTTCTACATATTGGTTTTCAAGTCCAAACTAACCGATTAAAATTCTAATTCCTGATCCAACCCATTGAACCGGCCGGTCCCATCCAGTCCAATTTTTAATTACCATGGTTCTTACTACGAACAACTGGGACACTAAATTTAAATTGCCAAAGTGATGTTTTTCTTTTAAATGATTGTCATTGTGTGATGTGTAATAATACATGCATTCATAAATGTATACCAAAATATATTAATAATAAATAAACTCTTTCATTTTATTGTGTGATTGGCATGTGCCATGAGCATGTCCCATAAAGTTTCCATTCATCTGTCCAAAATTTATAGTTATCTTCATTTACATATAAGTTTGGCCAATACAAATCTAGATCAACCTTGAGATTTCCAGGAATACCACCCTAGAAAGATTTATGTTCTAGTGCTAATATGTAGTAATTAAAATAATAATAATAATAATTAGGGAAATTAATTTTCTCACCTTTGCTACCATAGGCGCTGGTCTATTTCTGCTAGGAGCAGGTGCAATATCTCGGTTTTCCTGCACTAAGGTTTGAAGGTCACGGCCCATGAATATGGAAAGTCGTATCGTGAAATGAAGTAGGGATGCATGTTTTTATGGAAAGAAACATGCAAAAAAGTTGGTGGCAACTGCATGGAGAGTTTGTAGGAGTCAAATGCATAAGCATGGCAAGACACATTGAATAATGATAAAATCAACCAGGAGTGGAACATTTTAGACATGATGATTCAAGGGAGTTGTGTTTGTGTTTGTGAAAATTTCAATTCTGGTTTTGGGTTTAAATAACAATAAAGAGTAAGCAATACACATTCAAACTTCTATGTAAAGGAGATGTTTTACTTAGCTGGTTTATAAGAAACTAACTATGAACTAACTTCTAATCATAGAAAACACAAAGTTTTATCTAGTATATACAAAATACTAATTTTGTTTTTAATTTGACGGTATAGGAATTTCGAATTCCAAATATAATTTATAAATTCATAGGATAAACAAACTTATTATTAACAAATTTTCAAATGATACAAACTAACAAAAATTATAAGCACAACTATTATCCTTTATTTCATGTTTGTCACTCATTAACCAATCAAAATAAAACATATGTTATATTCTCTTAAGGAGTCAATGTCAAGTATTTCATTCCGTTTAACATTTTCAGGATAAAACAATGTGCAACTAAGCTTATGATGAAACATTTTTTTAATACAATTAATTAAAACATTCATCTAATAAAAATATTTAAACAAAAATTAATTTTACTTTTCAAATCACTTTAATTAATTATTTAGAAATCTAAGATTTGATTTGAGACAGAAGAAGTAAGATTTAAATCATATAAGAGACTACTCATTTTTGGAAAGATGTATTATTATATATAAACATAATATATCAGAAAATGTATATTTACATTATGGTTTGCTTTCCAATTTCACACTCATCACAGATTTTCTTTTCCTTAACTTTAAGATTTTCTTAATAGTTCCTTCAGATAAGATCTCATTCATTCCTTTTAGATTAAGGTGTCAAAGCTTTTGGTGCCATAATTTTGACTAGACATTCTGACTTTGAGAAGTAGACTAACAGACATTGGTCATACAATTGACTAATTCTAATGAGGTTAGTAGTTAATTCTTTCACAAAAAGAACATTTTCTAAACTAGGAGAACCAACACACATCAACTTTCCAACTCATTTACTTTCACCTTTAAACCCATCATTAAATTGGACAGAACCTGTGGGATGATATTTTACGTCTACCAACAACTCCTGAACCCCTGTCATATGTCTAGAGCACCCACTGTCAAAGTATCAGTCTTGACTTGTTGAATCTCTTAAGCAAGTATGAGCAATAGTTGACATCCATATCATTAATACTTCTCTTTTTGCTCATATGATTAGCCTTGGAATAATCTGAATATTTTTAAACTCTATACAATTTGTAACAAAAAGGCTTTATATGACCATACTAACCATAGTAATGACATCTCCAAGTTGATTGGGGTTGATTTGAAGTTTTATCATGTCTCCCAGGATGTTGTAACATGTGGTTGGACATGTTGATCATATTTTCTTTCCATAAGGAGGGAACTTTTCTACAGATTTTTTCTCTTGTTGATTATCAAATGAATGATTAATCTATGTATCTTCAGCTTCTTTCATCATATTAGCTTCACTCTTCATTCTTTTCAAAGAGTCTGTCATGTAATTAAGCTTGGAATTTAAGAGAGTTACCTCACTTTTTTAAGGATGAGAAACAAAACATAGAAGCTTCTTCTTTTCATTCTCTAATTAACCTATGACCTTTATTTGATTTTCCTTTGTCTTAAGACTTTCTTCATACCTATCACAAGTATCCTTGTAGGATATATCCAGATCTTCATAAAAGTCATTCTTATCACAAGCTTCTACTTCATCTGCCCGTCTGCTAGAAAGAGCCATCACAAGTTTGGTAGTTTCGGTGCTAGATTCATCTTCTGACTCATCATCCTCAGACCAAGATACAGTAAATCCCTTTTCTACTTCTTGAGAATGTTGGGACATGCTGGCCTAAAATGACTAAAACCTTCACACTCATAACAATGAATGTTTTTTCTTTAATTGGACGTGTCTTTAGTTTTGGTATTCTTTTTAGAATCATAGTTATTACTGATGTTAGATGAGATGTTATAAACATTTGGTCTTCCTCTTCTATCTATTCTCTAATAATAATAATTAATAATCTAATAATTTTAAAAATTGTTTGTTTATATTATTTTTTGATTATTTTCTATGCGTTGAACTGTATTTTATCGTATTTATCTATTATATATTATTATATAAAATTCACTTTCATTTATCAAATGAATAGATAATAACAAAAGAATTTAAAATAGTTTTATTTTGATTTTTTTACGATAATGTGTACTAGAGTGTTCGGAGAAGAAAAAAGTAAATTAAATCATGTATTATTATGATTCAAAACGAAAATTTATATCATATTTTTATAAATCAAAATTAAAATCCAGTCCAACTATAAAAATTGCATAAAACCTCAATTTTCTGGTTTTGAACCGATTTTTGATTGGTTTTTAAATTTAAATTGCGATTCTTCTACATACCGATTTTCAAATCCAAACTAACCGATTAAGATTCTGATTCCTGATTCAACCAATTGAACCGACCGGTCCAATCCGATCCAATTTTAATTACCATGGTTCTTACTACAAACAATTGTGACACTAAATTTAAATTGTCAAAGTGATGTTTTTCTTTTAAATGATTGTCATTGTGTGATGTGTAATAATGCATGCATTCATAAATGTAAATCAAAATATATTAATAATAAATAAACTCCTTCATTTTATTTTGTACTTTTCATGTTTGCAATAAAATTCACCCATATCTTTCTTAAATTCTTAATTATCCACTATAAATAATAGACCTTACTTATTTATAACTTTCAATGCTCTATTCTCTTTAAAAAAGATTGATTTTTACAATTTCTTATTTATTTTAGATACTTGTTAATATATCTTGGCTTTCAAAGTTTCTCTTTAATTATTTTATGTACTTGTTAACATAGATGTTTACTTTTAATTTTTCAATTTAAATAATCATTCAAAACCTTTAACAAGTTTCCCTTAATCTAATTAAATAACAATATGTTCGACATATTTACTGTTTTCCAAATTACTTTATAATAATTAAAATTAAATTGATTTATATATATATATATATATATATATATATTGAAATGGATATGAACAATTATCTTTGAAAAGAGACAATAATATGGAATTATGGTTTTGAACCATATAACAACAAATTGGCTAATAGTTAAAGTATTATATTATTTCAATGTTATATTATGGTAAAACTTAATAGCCCAATACGAATGGGTGAAGTTTACATTCACTGTAAAAACTCATGTTTGATGATGATGGTGCGATGAAGGACAGTAAATCAAATATCTCAATATTGACTGAATGGGAGTTATACAAGAGGAATTTTTGCGGTGACAACATGAAACTTTACACCAAAGAGAAAATGAGGAAGATTGTTTATCCATAAACTACATATTTGAAACCACTGTCTCAACTGGTAAAAACAAAATGTTCTCCTTATAATGCCCCATAAATGATTTCACTACAAGAAAACATCAAATTAGTCAGCTGATTATGCCAGGTGTTATTCACCTCTCGCAAAATAACGCACTTGCGAGGTGATATTCACCCTGCAATACTATTTTTTTTTTAAATTGTAAGGTTTTCCATCTCACAATAGATGTGGGAAATTTAAAATTTTTGAAAAGAAAGTTGCGAAGTGATAAACACCCCGCAACTTTTTTTCAAGTGCAATTACTCCTTAATCGTTAAAGCCAAGTTGGGAGGTGTTGTCTGTGAGTGCTAGGATGGGATATTTTATTTGTGTTAAAGGTTTATTTTTGTCATCTGATCAAGAGTTCTATTTTTAAGTGCTAATTTTTATCTTCATCTAAAATGTAGAACCTTAAATAGAGTCAAAGGCAAAATGTAACTATTTTTTGGCTTCAGAATATAAATCCTTTTAATATTTGAAGTAATCACAAAAGTGTATTTTGGTCTTCAATAAAATATGTTTGCATGTTTTTTATGATAAGGAATTTTGTTCTACGGTGTTATTATTATATTCTATGCTAATGTGATTCTAAAGTAGTTAATCTGCAGGTGAAGATGGTTATGAAACTATTGCATGATTCTGGTCCTTTCAAGGAAGGTGTTTTTTAGAAAATATACTAATCCACATTGATAACTTATATTTGTAAATATACATTTGATTTTAGTTTTTCAATAACTGTATTTTGTTAGGATTAGAAATGTATGTTTAGTATCAGTAGCCATTAATTAATATTTGATACTTGGCCTATCTATGTCTTAATACTACTTTACCAAAACATATTTAAAGTGAATAAATATCATCTTACTTCTATTTCTAATAGTTATGTCCAACTAATATCCTTTTTAAAGAGAAATATGCGGGGGGAAAATAAAAGACATATAAATATTTGTGTCTAAATAATATTACTTTTTATGCGATGTATACAAAAACTCATAAAAAATATACACGCATTATTGCAGTAAAAAAATGGACAAACGGGCACGGGAGTACCCATATGGACGTTAGTCATATATAACTTTTATAAATAATGCCAAAATAAAAATAATATTTATATATAAGAAAAATAATCTATGATTGATCAAAATATTTTTTTATACAAAAAAATTTATATCATTCAAATATTATTCTTAGCAAAAGTATTGTTGATCAAAATATTATTCTTAAAATATTTTTAAAAATATTTATGTATATGAAAAAAATTCTATTTAAATAAATGTGTTATGTTTAAAATTTATATTCTGTTAGTTGAATAATTTAATTAGTTTTATTTTGATTTAAATATATTTTGGAAACAAATGCGCGTACGAATGCATAACAATATCAAAATTCATGAGAACGCACATGTCAAAATATTAAATATTAACATAAACATGAAATTATTGATCAAAATATTGAATATTAACGAGAACATGATGTTACTCATAAAAATATTGAATATTAATGGAAACCTGAAGTAACTGATCAAAATATTGAATATTAACGGAAACATGAAGTTAGTGGTCAAAATATTGAATGTTAACGGGAACATGAAGTTACTTATAAAAATATTGAATATTAATGGAACATGAAGTTGCTGATCGAAATATTGATTATTAACGAGAACATGAAGTTGCTGATCAAAATATTGAATATTAACAGAAACATGAAGTTACTGATAAAAATATTGAATATTAACGAGAATATGAAATATCAAATATTTTTATATATTGCAAGAATTATAGACAGCGATTTATTATCTGTTTTAAAAAAAATATTTTATTTTTATTATATTTTAAGAATAAATCCGTGTATCATATTGATACTCGTGCGAACGCATGAATATCTCATTAGATTTGTATTAGCCGAACTTATATATAAAAGAAGATAATTATAAATTTTGGACACATGAATGGAAACTTCATGGCACATGCTCACATAATGAAACTGATTATATAGCTTATCTCAAGCGTGTTAATAATGGTAGGAATATGACAATTCTAAATCCAATTCTTATAGTCGCCAAAATTATCTTGGATAACACAGTCATTTATGGAGTAGCTCTCATCAACAGTACAATATATGATAGTCATCTTAAAGCAATTCCTGAGCTATATTGTAAACGACAAGAAAAAACTAAACAGTTATATCTATCAGAAATAAAATTGTGTTTCTCTAACAAGGTACAAAAACTAACTTTGATAAACTGTGTTCCTATCAAAGTAATTAAAATCAGACTGGACATCAAATAAGTATACCTATAAATTTAGAGTTTTAAGGTTTGACTAGGATTGAACTCGGGTTAAACCAGTTGTATATAAATACATATTTTTTTTTGTTATATATAAGAATAAGAATGTAGAAAAATAATTATATTTTTTAAATAATAAAATAATATATTGATAATTTTTTAATAATTAATACTTAATAGTCTTTTTGATATTTTTATAATCTTTTATATTTTTAATAGGTTAAATAGATAAGTTTAAAACTTTCATTTTAATAATAATAATTATTATTATTATTAAATATTAATAATTTTATCAATTGTTTGTTTATAATATTTTCTGATTATTTTACATGCGTTGAACTGTATTTTATCGTATTTATCTATTATATATTATTATATAAAAATCACTTTCTTTCATCAAATGAATAGAGAATCATAAATGAATTTAAAATAGTTTTTATTTTGATTTTTCTACGATAATGTGTACTAGAGTGTTTCGAGAAGAAAAAAGTAAATTAAATCATATATTATTTTGATTCAAAACGAAAATTTTTATCATATTTTTATAAATCAAAAGTAAAATCTGGTCCGATCTTAAAAATCACCTAAAACCCCAATTTTTTTGTTTTTAACCGATTTTGGATCTGTTTTTCAATTTAAATTTCGGTTCTGCTACATAAAAAATTTTAAGTCCAAACTAACGGGTTAAGATTCTGGTTCCTGATCCAACCAATTGAACCGACCGATCCGATCTGGTCCGATTTTAATTACATAGATCCTACTACAAACAACTGTGTCACTGAATTTAAATTGCCAAAGTGATGTTTTTCTTTTAAATGATTGTCATGGTGTGATGTGTAATAATGCATGCATTCATAAATGTATACCAAAATATATTAATAATAAATAAACCCTTCATTTTATTTTGTCCTTTCGATGTTTGCAATAAAATTCACCCATATCTTTCTTAAATTCTTTATTATCCACTATAAACACTATAAATATTATGTGAACTTACTTAATTATAACTTCCATTGCTCTATTCTCTTTTAAAAAGTTTGATTTTTACAATTTCTCTTATTTATTTTAGGTACTTGTTAATATATCTTGGATTTCAAAGATTCTCTTTAATTATTTTATGTACTTGTTAACATAGATGTTTGATTCTAATTTTTCAATTTAAATAATCATTCAAAACCTTAAACAAGTTTCCCTTAATCTAATTAAATAACAATATGTTTGACATTTAATGTTTTCCAAATTACTTTATAATAATTAAAATTAAATTGATTTTGGAATATATATATATATATATATATATATATATATATATATATATATATATATATATATATATATATATATATATATATATATATATATATATATATATATATATATATATATATATATATATATATATATATATATATATATATATATATATATATATATATATATATATTGAAATGGATATGAACAATTATCTATGAAGGAGACAACAACATGTAATTAGGGCTTTGAACCATATAACAACAAATTTGTTAAAAGTTAAAATATTATATTATTTCAATGTTATATTAAGGTGAAACTTGATAGCCCAATACGAATGGGTGAAGTTCACACTGTAACAAACTCAGGTTTGATGATGATGGTGCGACAAAGGACAGTAAATCAAATATCTCAATATTGACCGGATGGAAAGTGATACAAGAGGAATTTTTGCGGTGACAACGTGAAACATTACAGTAGAGAGCAAATGAGGAAGATTGTTTATCCATAAACTACATATTTGAAACCACTGTCTCAACTGGTAAAAAACAAAATGTGCTCCTTATAAGTCCCCGTAATTGATTTCACTACAAGAAAACATCAAATTATCCAGGTTAATATGCCAGGTGTTATTCACCTTGCTAAATAACGCACTTGCAAGGTGATATTCACCCTGCAACGCTGTCTTTTTTAAATCGAAAGGTTTTCCATTTCTCAACAGGTGGGAGGAAATTCAAAATTTTTGAAAAGAAAGTTGCGAAGTGATAAACACCCCGCAACCTTTTTTCAAGTGCATTTACTGCTTAATCGTTAAAGTCAAGTTTGGAAGTGTTGTTTGTGAGTGCTAGGATGGGATGTTTTGTTTGTGTTAAAGGTTTAATTTGTCATCTGATCAAGAGTTTTATTTTTAAGTGCTAATTTTTATCTTCACCTAAAACGTAGAACCTTAAATAGAGTCAAAGGCAAAATGTAACTATTTTTTGGCTTCAAAATATAAATCCTTTTAATATTTGAAGTAATCACAAAAGTGCATTTTGGTCTTCAATAAAATATGTTTGCATGTTTTTTATGATAAGGGATTTTGTTCTATGGTATTATTATTATATTCCATGCTAATCTGCAGGTGAAGATGATTATGAAACTCTTTATTCTGGTCCTTTCAAGAAAGGTTTCTTTTAGAAAATATATTAATCCGCATTGATAACTTATATTTGTAAATATATATTTGATTTTTGTTTTCCAATAAATGTATTTTGTTAGGATTAGAAATGTATGTTTTGTATCAGTAGCCATTAATTAATATTTGATACTTGACCTACTACTTTACCAAAACATATTTAAAGTGAATAATTATCATCTTACTTCTATTTCTAATAGTTATGTCCAACTAATATTCTTTTTAAAGAAAAATATGTGGGGAAAAATTAAAGACATATAAATATTTGTATCTAAATAATATTATTTTTATGCGACGTATACAAAAACTCACAAAAAATATACACGCGTTATTGCATTAAAAAATGGACAAACGGGCACGGGAGTACCCATATAGACATTAGCCGTATATAACTTTTATAAATAATGCCAAAACAAAAATAATATTTATATATAGGAAAAAAATCTATGGTTGATCAAAATATTTTTTTATACAAAAATAATTATATTTATCATTCAAATATTATTCTTAGCAAAAGTATTGTTGATCAAAATATTATTCTTAAAATATTTTTAAAAATATTTATGTATATGAAAAAAATTCTATTTAAATAAATGTGTTATGTTTAAAATTTATATTCTGTTAGTTGAACAATTTAATTATTTTGATTTTGATTTAATTATATTTTGGAAACAAATGCGCGTACGCACGCATAACAATATCAAATTTCATGCGAACACACATGTCAAAATATTAAATATTAACAGAAACATGAAGTTATTGATCGAAATATTCAATATTAATGAGAACATGAAGTTACTGATAAAAATATTGAATATTAACGGAAACCTGAAGTTATTGATCAAAATATTGAATATTAATGGAAACATGAAGTTAGTGATCAAAATATTGAATATTAACGGGAACATGAAGTTACTTATAAAAATATTGAATATTAATGGAACATGTAGCTGCTGATCAAAATATTGAATATTAATGAAAACATGAAGTTGTTGATCAAAATATTGAATATTAACAGAAACATGAAGTTACTGATTAAAATATTGAATATTAACGAAAACATGAAATATCAAATATTTTTATATATTGGAAGAATTATAGACACTGATTTATTATCTTTTAAAAAAATTATTTTGTTTTTATTATATTTTAAGAATCAATGCGCGTATCATACTAATACTCGTGCGAACGCATAAATATCCTATTAGTTAAGACTAGAACATAAATCTTTTCAGGATGGTATTCCTGAAATCTCATGGTTGATTTAGATTTGTATTAGCCGAACTTATATTTAAAAGAAGATAGTTATAAATTTTGGACAAATGAATGGAAACTTCATGGCACATGCTCGCATAATGAAACTGATTATATAGCTTATATCAACCGTGTTAATAATTGTAGGAAGATGACAATTCTAAATCCTATTCTTAGAGTCGCCAAAATCATCTCAGATAATGCAATCACTTATCGAGGAGCTCTTATCAACAGTGCAATATATGATAGTCATCTTAAAGCAATTCCTAATCTATATTGTAAACGACACGAAAAAACTAAAGAGTTATATCTATTAGAAATAAGATTGTGTTTTTCTAACAATGTACAAAAACTAACTTTGATAAACTGTGTTGTGATAGTAATTAAAATCATACTGGACATTAAATAAGTTTAGCTATAAATTTAGGGTTTTAAGGTTTGATTGGGATTGAACTCGGGTTAAACCAGTTATATATAAATACATATTTTTTTGTTATATATAATAATAAGAATCCAAAAAAATAATAATATTTTTTTAAATAATAAAATACTATATTGATATTTTTTTAATAATTAATACTTAATAGTCTTTTTAATATTTTTATAATCTTTTATATTCTTAATAGGTTAAATAGATAAGTTCAAAATTTTGATTTTAATAATTATTATTATTATTATTATTAATAATTTAAGAATTTTATCAATTGTTTATTTATAATATTTTATGATTATTTTCTATGCGTTAAATTGTATTTTATCATATTTATCTATTATATATTGTTATATAAAATTGACTTTCATTCATCAAATGAATAGAAAATAATAAAAGAATTTAAAATAGTTTTTATTTTGATTTTTCTATGATAATGTGTACTAGAGTGTTTGGAGAAGAAAAAAGTAAATTAAATCATGTATTATTTTGATTCAAAACGAAAATTTTTATCATATTTTTATAAATCAAAAGTAAAATCCGGTTTGACCTTAAAAATCGCCTTAAACACCCAGTTTGGTGGTTTTTGACAGATTTTTGATCAGTTTCTCAATTTAAATTCGGTTCTTCTACATATTGGTTTTCAAGTCCAAACTAACCGATTAAAATTCTAATTCCTGATCCAACCCATTGAACCGGCCGGTCCCATCCAGTCCAATTTTAATTACCATGGTTCTTACTACGAACAACTGGGACACTAAATTTAAATTGCCAAAGTGATGTTTTTCTTTTAAATGATTGTCATTGTGTGATGTGTAATAATACATGCATTCATAAATGTATACCAAAATATATTAATAATAAATAAACTCTTTCATTTTATTGTGTGATTGGCATGTGCCATGAGCATGTCCCATAAAGTTTCCATTCATCTGTCCAAAATTTATAGTTATCTTCATTTACATATAAGTTTGGCCAATACAAATCTAGATCAACCTTGAGATTTCCGGGAATACCACCCTAGAAAGATTTACGTTCTAGTGCTAATATGTAGTAATTAAAATAATAATAATAATAATTAGGGAAATTAATTTTCTCACCTTTGCTACCATAGGCGCTGGTCTATTTCTGCTAGGAGCATGTGCAATATCTCGGTTTTCCTGCACTAAGGTTTGAAGGTCACGGCCCATGAATATGGAAAGTCGTATCGTGAAATGAAGTAGGGATGCATGTTTTTATGGAAAGAAACATGCAAAAAAGTTGGTGGCAACTGCATGGAGAGTTTGTAGGAGTCAAATGCATAAGCATGGCAACACACATTGAATAATGATAAAATCAACCAGGAGTGGAACATTTTAGACATGATGATTCAAGGGAGTTGTGTTTGTGTTTGTGAAAATTTCAATTCTGGTTTTGGGTTTAAATAACAATAAAGAGTAAGCAATACACATTCAAACTTCTATGTAAAGGAGATGTTTTACTTAGCTGGTTTATAAGAAACTAACTATGAACTGACTTCTAATCATAGAAAACACAAAGTTTTATCTAGTATATACAAAACACTAATTTTGTTTTTAATTTGACGGTATAGGAATTTCGAATTCCAAATATAATTTATAAATTCATAGGATAAACAAACTTATTATTAACAAATTTTCAAATGATACAAACTAACAAAAATTATAAGCACAACTATTATCCTTTATTTCATGTTTGTCACTCATTAACCAATAAAAATAAAACATATGTTATATTCTCTTAAGGAGTCAATGTCAAGTATTTCATTCCGTTTAACATTTTCAGGATAAAACAATGTGCAACTAAGCTTATGATGAAACATTTTTTTAATACAATTAATTAAAACATTCATCTAATAAAAACATTTAAACAAAAATTAATTTTACTTTTCAAATCACTTTAATTAATTATTTAGAAATCTAAGATTTGATTTGAGACAGAAGAAGTAAGATTTAAATCATATAAGAGACTACTCATTTTTGGAAAGATGTATTATTATATATAAACATAATATATCAGAAAATGTATATTTACATTATGGTTTGCTTTCCAATTTCACACTCATCACAGATTTTCTTTTCCTTAACTTTAAGATTTTCTTAATAGTTCCTTCAGATAAGATCTCATTCATTCCTTTTAGATTAAGGTGTCAAAGCTTTTGGTGCCATAATTTTGACTAGACATTCTGACTTTGAGAAGTAGACTAACAGACATTGGTCATACAATTGACTAATTCTAATGAGGTTAGTAGTTAATTCTTTCACAAAAAGAACATTTTCTAAACTAGGAGAACCAACACACATCAACTTTCCAACTCATTTACTTTCACCTTTAAACCCATCATTAAATTGGACAGAACCTGTGGGATGATATTTTACGTCTACCAACAACTCCTGAACCCCTGTCATATGTCTAGAGCACCCACTGTCAAAGTATCAGTCTTGACTTGTTGAATCTCTTAAGCAAGTATGAGCAATAGTTGACATCCATATCATTAATACTTCTCTTTTTGCTCATATGATTAGCCTTGGAATAATCTGAATATTTTTAAACTCTATACAATTTGTAACAAAAAGGCTTTATATGACCATACTAACCATAGTAATGACATCTCCAAGTTGATTGGGGTTGATTTGAAGTTTTATCATGTCTCCCAGGATGTTGTAACATGTGGTTGGACATGTTGATCATATTTTCTTTCCATAAGGAGGGAACTTTTCTACAGATCTTTTCTCTTGTTGATTATCAAATGAATGATTAATTTATGTATCTTCAGCTTCTTTCATCATATTAGCTTCACTCTTCATTCTTTTCAAAGAGTCTGTCATGTAATTAAGCTTGGAATTTAAGAGAGTTACCTCACTTTTTTAAGGATGAGAAACAAAACATAGAAGCTTCTTCTTTTCATTCTCTAATTAACCTATGACCTTTATTTGATTTTCCTTTGTCTTAAGACTTTCTTCATACCTATCACAAGTATCCTTGTAGGATATATCCAGATCTTCATAAAAGTCATTCTTATCACAAGCTTCTACTTCATTTGCCCGTCTGCTAGAAAGAGCCATCATAAGTTTGGTAGTTTCGGTGCTAGATTCATCTTCTGACTCATCATCCTCAGACCAAGATACAGTAAATCCCTTTTCTACTTCTTGAGAATGTTGGGACATGCTGGCCTAAAATGACTAAAACCTTCACACTCATAACAATGGATGTTTTTTCTTTAATTGGACGTGTCTTTAGTTTTGGTATTCTTTTTAGAATCATAGTTATTACTGATGTTAGATGAGATGTTATAAACATTTGGTCTTTCTCTTCTATCTATTCTCTAATAATAATAATTAATAATCTAATAATTTTATCAATTGTTTGTTTATATTATTTTTTGATTATTTTCTATGTGTTGAACTGTATTTTATCGTATTTATCTATTATATATTATTATATAAAATTCACTTTCATTTATCAAATGAATAGATAATAACAAAAGAATTTAAAATAGTTTTATTTTGATTTTTCTACGATAATGTGTACTAGAGTGTTCGGAGAAGAAAAAAGTAAATTAAATCATGTATTATTATGATTCAAAACGAAAATTTATATCATATTTTTATAAATCAAAATTAAAATCCAGTCCAACTATAAAAATTGCATAAAACCTCAATTTTCTGGTTTTGAACCGATTTTTGATTGGTTTTTAAATTTAAATTGTGATTCTTCTACATACCGATTTTCAAATCCAAACTAACCGATTAAGATTCTGATTCCTGATTCAACCAATTGAACCGACCGGTCCAATCCGATCCAATTTTAATTACCATGGTTCTTACTACAAACAACTGTGACACTAAATTTAAATTGTCAAAGTGATGTTTTTCTTTTAAATGATTGTCATTGTGTGATGTGTAATAATGCATGCATTCATAAATGTAAATCAAAATATATTAATAATAAATAAACTCATTCATTTTATTTTGTACTTTTCATGTTTGCAATAAAATTCACCCATATCTTTCTTAAATTCTTAATTATCCACTATAAATAATAGACCTTACTTAATTATAACTTTCAATGCTCTATTCTCTTTAAAAAAGATTGATTTTTACAATTTCTTATTTATTTTAGGTACTTGATAATATATCTTGGCTTTCAAAGTTTCTCTTTAATTATTTTATGTACTTGTTAACATAGATGTTTACTTTTAATTTTTCAATTAAATAATCATTCAAAACCTTTAACAAGTTTCCCTTAATCTAATTAAATAACAATATGTTCGACATATTTACTGTTTTCCAAATTACTTTATAATAATTAAAATTAAATTGATTTATATATATATATATATATATATATATATATATATATATATATATATATATATATATATATATATATATATATATATATATATATATATATATATATATATATATATATTGAAATGGATATGAACAATTATCTGTGAAAAGAGACGATAATATGGAATTATGGTTTTGAACCATATAACAACAAATTGGCTAATAGTTAAAGTATTATATTATTTCAATGTTATATTATGGTAAAACTTAATAGCCCAATACGAATGGGTGAAGTTTACATTCACTGTAAAAACTCATGTTTGATGATGATGGTGCGATGAAGGACAGTAAATCAAATATCTCAATATTGACTGAATGGGAGTTATACAAGAGGAATTTTTGCGGTGACAACATGAAACTTTACACCAAAGAGAAAATGAGGAAGATTGTTTATCCATAAACTACATATTTGAAACCACTGTCTCAACTGGTAAAAACAAAATGTTCTCCTTATAATGCCCCATAAATGATTTCACTACAATAAAACATCAAATTAGTCAGGTGATTATGCCAGGTGTTATTCACCTCTCGCAAAATAACGCACTTGCGAGGTGATATTCACCCTGCAATACTGTTTTTTTTTAAATTGTAAGGTTTTCCATCTCACAATAGATGTGGGAAATTTAAAATTTTTGAAAAGAAAGTTGCGAAGTGATAAACACCCCGCAACTTTTTTTCAAGTGCAATTACTCCTTAATCGTTAAAGCCAAGTTGGGAGGTGTTGTGTGTGAGTGCTAGGATGGGATATTTTATTTGTGTTAAAGGTTTATTTTTGTCATCTGATCAAGAGTTCTATTTTTAAGTGCTAATTTTTATCTTCATCTAAAATGTAGAACCTTAAATAGAGTCAAAGGCAAAATGTAACTATTTTTTGGCTTCAAAATATAAATCCTTTTAATATTTGAAGTAATCACAAAAGTGTATTTTGGTCTTCAATAAAATATGTTTGCATGTTTTTTATGATATGGAATTTTGTTCTACGGTGTTATTATTATATTCTATGCTAATGTGATTCTAAAGTAGTTAATCTGCAGGTGAAGATGGTTATGAAACTATTGCATGATTCTGGTCCTTTCAAGGGAGGTGTTTTTTAGAATATATACTAATCCACATTGATAACTTATATTTGTAAATATACATTTGATTTTAGTTTTGCAATAACTGTATTTTGTTAGGATTAGAAATGTATGTTTAGTATCAGTAGCCATTAATTAATATTTGATACTTGGCCTATCTATGTCTTAATACTACTTTACCAAAACATATTTAAAGTGAATAAATATCATCTTACTTCTATTTCTAATAGTTATGTCCATCTAATATCCTTTTTAAAGAGAAATATGCGGGGGGGAAATAAAAGACATATAAATATTTGTGTCTAAATAATATTATTTTCTATGCGATGTATACAAAAACTCATAAAAAATATACACGCATTATTGCAGTAAAAAAATAGACAAACGGGCACGGGAGTACCCATATGGACGTTAGTCATATATAACTTTTATAAATAATGCCAAAATAAAAATAATATTTATATATAAGAAAAATAATCTATGATTGATCAAAATATTTTTTTATACAAAAAAATTATATCATTCAAATATTATTCTTAGCAAAAGTATTGTTGATCAAAATATTATTCTTAAAATATTTTTAAAAATATTTATGTATATGAAAAAAATTCTATTTAAATAAATGTGTTATGTTTAAAATTTATATTCTGTTAGTTGAATAATTTAATTAGTTTTATTTTGATTTAATTATATTTTGGAAACAAATGCGCGTACGAATGCATAACAATATCAAAATTCATGAGAACGCACATGTCAAAATATTAAATATTAACAGAAACATAAAATTATTGATCAAAATATTAAATATTAACGAGAACATGAAGTTACTCATAAAAATATTGAATATTAATGGAAACCTGAAGTAACTGATCAAAATATTGAATATTAACGGAAACATGAAGTTAGTGGTCAAAATATTGAATGTTAACGGGAACATGAAGTTACTTATAAAAATATTGAATATTAATGGAACATGAAGTTGCTGATCGAAATATTGATTATTAACGAGAACATGAAGTTGCTGATCAAAATATTGAATATTAACAGAAACATGAAGTTACTGATAAAAATATTGAATATTAACGAGAACATGAAATATCAAATATTTTTATATATTGCAAGAATTATAGACAGCGATTTATTATCTGTTTTAAAAAAAATATTTTATTTTTATTATATTTTAAGAATAAATCCGTGTATCATATTGATACTCGTGCGAACGCATGAATATCTCATTAGATTTGTATTAGCCGAACTTATATATAAAAGAAGATAATTATAAATTTTGGACACATGAATGGAAACTTCATGGCACATGCTCACATAATGAAACTGATTATATAGCTTATCTCAAGCGTGTTAATAATGGTAGGAAGATGACAATTCTAAATCCAATTCTTATAGTCGCCAAAATTATCTTGGATAACACAGTCATTTAGGGAGTAGCTCTCATCAACAGTACAATATATGATAGTCATCTTAAAGCAATTCCTGAGCTATATTGTAAACGACAAGAAAAAACTAAACAGTTATATCTATCAGAAATAAAATTGTGTTTCTCTAACAAGGTACAAAAACTAACTTTGATAAACTGTGTTCCTATCAAAGTAATTAAAATCAGACTGGACATCAAATAAGTATACCTATAAATTTAGAGTTTTAAGGTTTGACTAGGATTGAACTCGGGTTAAACCAGTTGTATATAAATACATATTTTTTTTTTATATATAAGAATAAGAATGTAGAAAAATAATTATATTTTTTAAATAATAAAATAATATATTGATAATTTTTTAATAATTAATACTTAATAGTCTTTTCGATATTTTTATAATCTTTTATATTTTTAATAGATTAAATAGATAAGTTTAAAACTTTCATTTTAATAATAATAATAATTATTATTATTAAATATTAATAATTTTATCAATTGTTTGTTTATAATATTTTCTGATTATTTTACATGCGTTGAACTGTATTTTATCGTATTTATCTATTATATATTATTATATAAAAATCACTTTCTTTCATCAAATGAATAGAGAATAATAAATGAATTTAAAATAGTTTTTATTTTGATTTTTCTACGATAATGTGTACTAGAGTGTTTCGAGAAGAAAAAAGTAAATTAAATCATATATTATTTTGATTCAAAACGAAAATTTTTATCATATTTTTATAAATCAAAAGTAAAATCTGGTCCGATCTTAAAAATCACCTAAAACCCCAATTTTTTGGTTTTTAACCGATTTTGGATCTGTTTTTCAATTTAAATTTCGGTTCTGCTACATAAAAAATTTTAAGTCCAAACTAACGGGTTAAGATTCTGGTTCCTGATCCAACCAATTGAACCGAACGATCCGATCTGGTCCGATTTTAATTACATAGATCCTACTACAAACAACTGTGTCACTGAATTTAAATTGCCAAAGTGATGTTTTTCTTTTAAATGATTGTCATGGTGTGATGTGTAATAATGCATGCATTCATAAATGTATACCAAAATATATTAATAATAAATAAACCCTTCATTTTATTTTGTCCTTTCGATGTTTGCAATAAAATTCACCCATATCTTTCTTAAATTCTTTATTATCCACTATAAACACTATAAATATTATGTGAACTTACTTAATTATAACTTCCATTGCTCTATTCTCTTTTAAAAAGTTTGATTTTTACAATTTCTCTTATTTATTTTAGGTACTTGTTAATATATCTTGGATTTCAAAGATTCTCTTTAATTATTTTATGTACTTGTTAACATAGATGTTTGATTCTAATTTTTCAATTTAAATAATCATTCAAAACCTTAAACAAGTTTCCCTTAATCTAATTAAATAACAATATGTTTGACATTTAATGTTTTCCAAATTACTTTATAATAATTAAAATTAAATTGATTTTGGAATATATATATATATATATATATATATATATATATATATATATATATATATATATATATATATATATATATATATATATATATATATATATATATATATATATATATATATATATATATATTGAAATGGATATGAACAATTATCTATGAAAGGAGACAACAACATGTAATTAGGGCTTTGAACCATATAACAACAAATTTGTTAAAAGTTAAAATATTATATTATTTCAATGTTATATTAAGGTGAAACTTGATAGCCCAATACGAATGGGTGAAGTTCACACTGTAACAAATTCAGGTTTGATGATGATGGTGCGACAAAGGACAGTAAATCAAATATCTCAATATTGACCGGATGGAAAGTGATACAAGAGGAATTTTTACGGTGACAACATGAAACATTACAGCAGAGAGAAAATGAGGAAGATTGTTTATCCATAAACTACATATTTGAAACCACTGTCTCAACTGGTAAAAACAAAATGTGCTCCTTATAAGTCCCCGTAATTGATTTCACTACAAGAAAACATCAAATTATCCAGGTTAATATGTCAGGTGTTATTCACCTCGCTAAATAACACACTTGCAAGGTGATATTCACCCTGCAACGCTGTCTTTTTTAAATCGAAAGGTTTTCCATTTCTCAACAGGTGGGAGGAAATTCAAAATTTTTGAAAAGAAAGTTGCGAAGTGATAAACACCCCACAACCTTTTTTCAAGTGCAATTACTCCTTAATCGTTAAAGTCAAGTTTGGAAGTGTTGTTTGTGAGTGCTAGGATGGGATGTTTTGTTTGTGTTAAAGGTTTAATTTGTCATCTGATCAAGAGTTTTATTTTTAAGTGCTAATTTTTATCTTCACCTAAAACGTAGAACCTTAAATAGAGTCAAAGGCAAAATGTAACTATTTTTTGGCTTCAAAATATAAATCCTTTTAATATTTGAAGTAATCACAAAAGTGCATTTTGGTCTTCAATAAAATATGTTTGCATGTTTTTTATGATAAGGGATTTTGTTCTATGGTATTATTATTATATTCCATGCTAATCTACCGGTGAAGATGGTTATCAAACTCTTTATTCTGGTCCTTTCAAGAAAGGTGTCTTTTAGAAAATATATTAATCCAAATTGATAACTTATATTTGTAAATATATATTTGATTTTTGTTTTCCAATAAATGTATTTGGTTAGGATTAGAAATGTATGTTTTGTATCAGTAGCCATTAATTAATATTTGATACTTGACCTACTACTTTACCAAAACATATTTAAAGTGAATAATTATCATCTTACTTCTATTTCTAATAGTTATGTCCAACTAATATTCTTTTTAAAGAAAAATATGTGGGGAAAAATTAAAGACATATAAATATTTGTATCTAAATAATATTATTTTTATGCGACGTATACAAAAACTCACAAAAAATATACACGCGTTATTGCATTAAAAAATGGACAAACGGGCACGGGAGTACCCATATAGACATTAGCCGTATATAACTTTTATAAATAATGCCAAAACAAAAATAATATTTATATATAGGAAAAAAATCTATGGTTGATCAAAATATTTTTTTATACAAAAATAATTATATTTATCATTCAAATATTATTCTTAGCAAAAGTATTGTTGATCAAAATATTATTCTTAAAATATTTTTAAAAATATTTATGTATATGAAAAAAATTCTATTTAAATAAATGTGTTATGTTTAAAATTTATATTCTGTTAGTTGAACAATTTAATTATTTTGATTTTGATTTAATTATATTTTGGAAACAAATGCGCGTACGCACGCATAACAATATCAAATTTCATGCGAACACACATGTCAAAATATTAAATATTAACAGAAACATGAAGTTATTGATCAAAATATTCAATATTAACGAGAACATGAAGTTACTGATAAAAATATTGAATATTAACGGAAACCTGAAGTTATTGATCAAAATATTGAATATTAATGGAAACATGAAGTTAGTGATCAAAATATTGAATATTAACGGGAACATGAAGTTACTTATAAAAATATTGAATATTAATGGAACATGAAGCTGCTGATCAAAATATTGAATATTAACGAAAACATGAAGTTGTTGATCAAAATATTGAATATTAACAGAAACATGAAGTTACTGATTAAAATATTGAATATTAACGAAAACATGAAATATCAAATATTTTTATATATTGGAAGAATTATAGACACTGATTTATTATCTTTTAAAAAAATTATTTTATTTTTATTATATTTTAAGAATCAATGCGCGTATCATACTAATACTCGTGCGAACGCATAAATATCCTATTAGTTAAGACTAGAACATAAATCTTTTCAGGATGGTATTCCTGAAATCTCATGGTTGATTTAGATTTGTATTAGCCGAACTTATATTTAAAAGAAGATAGTTATAAATTTTGGACAAATGAATGGAAACTTCATGGCACATGCTCGCATAATGAAACTGATTATATAGCTTATATCAACCGTGTTAATAATTGTAGGAAGATGACAATTCTAAATCCTATTCTTAGAGTCGCCAAAATCATCTCAGATAATGCAATCACTTATCGAGGAGCTCTTATCAACAGTGCAATATATGATAGTCATCTTAAAGCAATTCCTAATCTATATTGTAAACGACACGAAAAAACTAAAGAGTTATATCTATTAGAAATAAGATTGTGTTTTTCTAACAATGTACAAAAACTAACTTTGATAAACTGTGTTGTGATAGTAATTAAAATCATACTGGACATTAAATAAGTGTACCTATAAATTTAGGGTTTTAAGGTTTGATTGGGATTGAACTCGGGTTAAACCAGTTATATATAAATACATATTTTTTTGTTATATATAATAATAAGAATGCAGAAAAATAATTATATTTTTTTAAATAATAAAATACTATATTGATATTTTTTTAATAATTAATACTTAATAGTCTTTTTAATATTTTTATAATCTTTTATATTCTTAATAGGTTAAATAGATAAGTTCAAAATTTTCATTTTAATAATAATAATTATTATTATTATTAATAATTTAAGAATTTTATCAATTGTTTATTTATAATATTTTATGATTATTTTCTATGCGTTAAATTGTATTTTATCATATTTATCTATTATATATTGTTATATAAAATTGACTTTCATTCATCAAATGAATAGAAAATAATAAAAGAATTTAAAATAGTTTTTATTTTGATTTTTCTATGATAATGTGTACTAGAGTGTTTGGAGAAGAAAAAAGTAAATTAAATCATGTATTATTTTGATTCAAAACGAAAATTTTTATCATATTTTTATAAATCAAAAGTAAAATCCGGTCTGACCTTAAAAATCGCCTTAAACCCCCAGTTTGGTGGTTTTTAACAGATTTTTGATCAGTTTCTCAATTTAAATTCGGTTCTTCTACATATTGGTTTTCAAGTCCAAACTAACTGATTAAAATTCTAATTCCTAATCCAACCCATTGAACCGGCCGGTCCCATCCAGTCCGATTTTTAATTACCATGGTTCTTACTACGAACAACTGGGACACTAAATTTAAATTGCCAAAGTGATGTTTTTCTTTTAAATGATTGTCATTGTGTGATGTGTAATAATACATGCATTCATAAATGTATACCAAAATATATTAATAATAAATAAACTCTTTCATTTTATTGTGTGATTGGCATGTGCCATGAGCATGTCCCATAAAGTTTCCATTCATCTGTCCAAAATTTATACACTACTACGGAAAAGGGCTTTTAAAGCGCTTATTTTGGCCTTTAAAAGCGCTTAAAAGCGCTTTAATAGCTGGCGCTGGCGTAGGTAACAAAAGCGCTTCTAAAAGCGCTCTGGTAGACCCCCCCCCTTTAAGAGCGCTTTCCTGGAAAAAGCGCTCTGGTAGGACCCCCTATAAGAGCGCTTTCCTGGAAAAAGCGCTCTGGTAGACCCCCCTTTAAGAGCGCTTTTCCCAGAAAGCGCTGCCAAAGACCAGTAAAAAAGCATAAAAAATTAAAAAAAAACGCAGCATACAAAAGCGCTTTTGGAAAAGCGCTCTGGTAGGCCCCCCTATGAGAGCGCTTTTTCTGGAAAAAGCGCTCTGATAGGCCCCCCTATAAGAGCGCTTTTCCAAAAGCGCTTTTGTATGCTGCGTTTTTTTTTAATTTTTTATGCTTTTTTACTGGTCTTTGGCAGCGCTTTTACTAAGAAGCGCTTTAGTAGGTGGACCTTTAAGAGCGCTTTTTAAAAGCGCTGTCATTTCTAAATGAGGTATTTTTATGTGCAGCCTATAATTTAATCCTCCCAGTCGACCTGTAATGTTTTCGATCTGTAATATTTTCGACCTGTAATATATTTTTGACCTGTAATATATTTTCGACGCTATTATTTCAGCCATCAGTAAGACAATATATATACTAATATAATACCATTATAATATCCAAAATTATATATATACATCATTACATCAATAATATTATAGTTCAAATCGACACAAATCCTACATGAAAAATTGCTTAATATAATATTGACACAAATCTTCTTTAATTTCTTCCAACTTAAGCTTCGGGTACCCAGCAGCACGGAATTCGTCAAGGTACTACAAAACAAAAACATAATATAAATGATATATTTAGTTAAATGTAATAAATTATATGAAATTATCTTAAGTTATAAATTCATACCGTGAGCGGAATCTCTAATTGATTCGCCTGAAGGATTTCTTTCATGAACCTCAAAACAAAGTATCCGCAATCATGACTGTTTCGCTGTTGCGGACACTACATAATAAAACAAATAAGATTCTATAGTTGTCTTGTTTTACCAAGTAGCATAAATATTATAAGCAAAATTGTGAAAAGTAATGTACCTGCACTTGGATCCAAGTGATGTTGTTTGATTTAGTCCGGGATACCTGTGCGTCCCGTTGACTACGGAACACTTGTATTGATCTAATTATTAAATATATAAAAGCATATGTTTAGATCAATCCCACAAATAAGAAAATATATAAATATACACGAATATATATTTAGAACGATCCCACTTACAAATCAACGATTTCCTTCATAGCCGGATAATTGGTCCATTCACCATTTACCGAA
This sequence comes from Vicia faba, assembly GCA_948472305.1. Taxonomy (NCBI): domain Eukaryota; kingdom Viridiplantae; phylum Streptophyta; class Magnoliopsida; order Fabales; family Fabaceae; genus Vicia; species Vicia faba. Next base: position 28,881 of record CATIWC010002478.1, on the reverse strand, counting down.
TTCAGATAATACACGACTTCTCTTATCGGGTTGATAGCAAGCAGCAACCAGTGTGCTCTATAAATTAAAACAATAGGTTATATGAAAATTTTGCTATACACAAAAGAAACAGAGATTAGATGAACCAAGAATGAGAAACTAACCCTACTGGTCGGGTATTATACGCCCAAAGATGCAGACTTTCTGTATTACCGGTGGACATGAATCTATCTACTAAGCGCTGTCTAACTGATTCCGGTTCCGAAGCAATTGTCATTCCGCTGCAATGGGCGGAAGACACGAAACGGAATCTGTTAGACAATGCAGTCTCGCGCAACACTCTGTCATACAACAACCTTAAATAAAAACATAATAAACATTAGATTATTTTCATTGAAATGTGTAAATAAATTATATTGTGGGACTAATTAAATAATATATCGGATGAGTGAATATTACCGGATGTATGAGTGCATATTACTGACGCCTAGTTGATCATGCCTAAAAATCTCTTCCAAGTCATCAATTGTAATATGTGACGGGAATTCAATACCGAAGACACTTTCATCCATGTTGATTTCACGTAAACCACCATCCTTCAAATCGGACATATCAACCATTGTTGCGAGTGTCGAACGGTATCGAGGCACAAAAGCACCGCCTTTTTTTGCCGCTTGCTTCGGAGGACCAGTGGGTGGTACGCTACAAACCTGCTGCGTCACTTGTTGTGACTCCCGAGCGGATGCCTAAAAATCATATAAGTTAGGTAAAATATAAAATCATGCAGATTTAGATTCAGACTATATATTAACACTTTAAATGTACCTCTTTTAGTGATGCAACAGACTCCTCCTCCTGTAAAATCCCTTTACCCTTAATTGCGGGTTTTATAGGAGCAGTCTAAAATTAAAATGTAAAAAATAATTAATAAACGGTTTAGAATTGACATTCGAAAACTAAATGATTCATAATCGTTTTCAGTATACCTCATCACTAATGGTAATGAGCTCCGAGGGCCATGCAACAAATGATCCTATTGCATCTCGCAGCAATGTCGTCTCTGAGACCATGTCAGGTACCGGTAGAATCGCATCACGATCTAATACAACATCCACCGATACTTTCAGGTGTCCATCCGGGAGCGGTCTGTGGTGAAGTAAATCTCCCGAAGTGTTGTGCACTTTTCCCTTGCCAACTAGTCGATAATTCGGTGACGATAAGTATAGTTGGCAAGATGAAATGCCCTAAACAAATAGAAAATATAAAGTCATTATCATTAATAAAATAGAACAGTTTGTAAGGAAAAAAACTTATAATTACCTCGGGAAATTTCTTTTGATAGTTGATACTAGCCTTATCACTAGTTTCTCTCACCGATGAAGTGTTGCAATTTTCTCTCATATACATATCTTTATCTCTTTGCAATTCAGAGACCTGTGCTTGCAATTCCTGCAACTTTTGCAACACTTCTTCATTGGTAAGATTTGATCTTCTCCTAGAACTCTTATAAAAAGAGGTTGGAGTCACACCATGACCCTTACCCCTCACCCGACCGGGATACTCGGGAGCATCTAGTACTCTACTAAGTACGCTCTCCTCACCGGTGGATGCCGATTGCGACAAGGTCTCCTGTAATTCATTTACATTTAAATAATTATTAGTGGAGATAAAAAATCATTTATATATTAAAAAACATTTGATTTAATTAAAGACACAGTATTATACTTACACATTCAGTATAAACTCTCTGAACATCGGGATCGACAGCTTGATTCTTGCCCACACGAGCTTCCTTCCACAACACATGTACAGGAAGTGAAGCTTCCTCACTTTTAGTCTCCTCTAACTATGCATTGACACAAACGATAAAATCGTCAATTAAAACATGCACATGTAGACAATTAATTAAAACGCATTTCTATTTACTTACAATTTTATCCTCTAAGCGTGCATATCCCAAACGCCCTTTTTTGTATGGATACGCGGGTTTGGATGCTCTCTCACTATTCGTGGCACTCTTTTTCTGAAAAGCTTCATCTCTTTGCTTTACAAACTCAGCCCAATTTGCTTCATCAATGAAGGTCGCATACTTTGTTGGCCGTCCCGGTGCCTCTTCAAGAAATTTTCCATCTTTATCCTTAAGATAGGTGTTTGTCAAAAAACTTTTCCACCCTCTATATCTTTTGCCGGCCAAACTAAGTATGTAGCTTTTACGTTCATCTGGTATCTCAAAAGTCCTCTGCAAAAAAACGTACGCATAGTGTGTTAGTATAAGTAATTTAAACAATTTATCGTCAAGATAATAACAACAATTAACCATATATGATATATACCTGAAGCTCTTCCCAAATCGCTTGTTTTTTCTCCTCCAATTCTAAATTTTTCGTTTTCGATTTCCAGGTAGCTACGGAGACCGGAATATGCATACGGACAAGTGTACCAATATAACTTGTCAACTTTGCAGAATTAGGACCAATTGGTTGTTTATCAGAATTCCATTCCAATCGGTATACTAATCCTTGGTCTCTATGTCGAATGATTCCCTTCATAATAGTGATTCCTCGTGCAACCTCTTTTGCTTCAGTATCAGGTGGAGCATTTGTATCCGAAGCAACTCTTTCTTGTGAGTTTTCTTGTGAGTTTTCAGGTGGGTTTTCAGGTGGAGCATCTCTATCTGGAGCCATTGAACCTGTATCAAACAAACTAAAGCACATTAGTACACTATTAACACTAACTTTATATGAGAAACATTTCAAAAAATTACAACATAGAAGTTATTATAAGAAGAAAAAAAAATCAATCCATTATTAATTGTTCAACGTGAAGATATTCATCCCTGCATCATCTGCCAAACATACCCAATGTATGCTTTCCTTCTTAAAAAAGAATTTAAGTTAAGTAGAAAAAATTTACTTTTTTATTATTAATAAAATAAAAGCATGTGATACAATCAATATTACTTTTTCATGATATTTCTTTTAGGCAAAGATGAGGGGATGCATACTCTATCAATATTAAAAGCATGTTCATTTAATAAATCTTAATTTTTAGTCAAATTGTTTTAAAGTACAAATTGTAAGATTTTCACATATTCGATGCCAGATTACTAAATATAATAATTAAAAAATATAAAAATGAGACCATTACTAAACATAAGCGAGTGAAGGTTATCGAGACCATTACTTTATCACTAACGTCTCTTTCTTTTCTTGGTAGGATTGTGTACTACGCGTCTCTTAACAATGCGGACGGTTGGATTGATCCAAATACCCTCATTATGATCATTTCTAATACAAGATTCATTCTCATTTTGATCGTTTCTTGTACAAGATTCAATGCCAACACCAATATCACCTTGATCTTCAATTTTTTCATCAACTATTTTGTTAGATAAAAGCACTATAGACCATTTCGTACTTGTCGGATCATTGACATAGAACACTTGTTTAGCTTGAGAGGCTAGAATGAAAGGCTCATCTTTGTACCCTACCCTATTGAGATCCACTTGCAAAAATCCTGACTTATCCATTCGTACGCCACTATTATTTTCAACCCACTTGCAACCAAATACAGGAATCTGAAACTTCGCGTAATCAAACACCAAAATGCGCTCGATAACCCCAAAATATGACAAATTTGCAAATTTCGGATTTAAGTCATTCGCACTTGATATGTGCATAGCTTCAACTACCAAGGTAACACCACTATTTTGCATAGTACTTTTATCATCCTGTTCTTTGGTATAAAATGTGTATCCGTTAATTGCGAATGCGCTATAAGAAAGCACAATTACAGATGGACCATAGGCTAAACATCTCAACCTTTCTGTTACTGAAGCAGGATCTGAACGATACTTTGAATAAATATGATCTCTAAACCACGGTATGAAACTTCGATTGTGCTCTCGTACTATCCAGTTCTCATTTCTATTTGGATTTAAATCTCGGAGAACAACTTTGTGCATTTCAACAAACGGCTCAACCTCAATCTCATTGTGCAGAACATACAAGTGCACTTGATCCCGTTCGACCATTGATACTGTCACAACTTTATTTCCAATTAGCCTTTTTCCTTCTTTTTTTTCGACAATATGAGATTTGGGGAGTCCAATTGATTGAACGTTTGACAGATATTCAGTACAAAACTCAACCGCTTCTTCAGCAACGTATCGCTCGGCAATACAACCCTCTGGTCGACTTCTGTTTTTCACGTACCCTTTTAATATTTTCATATAACGTTCAGCAGAGTACATCCATCTCATATAAGCTGGTCCGCACAGTTGTGTCTCTTTCACAAGATGAACGACTAGATGAACCATTATGTCAAAAAACGAGGGAGGAAAATACATTTCAAGATCATATAAAGTAACAACTATCTCATTTTGCAATGTTGGTAAGATCGCGGGATCGACCACCTTACTGCAAATAGACCTGAAGAAGAAACACAGCTTAGTTATTGCGCTTCTTACTTTTTCTGGCAGAATAGAACGTATACCTATTGGTAAAAAATGTTCCATTATAACATGGCAATCATGCGTCTTCAAACTCTTTAACTTGAGGTCTTTCATGGACACAAGTCTTCTAATATCTGAAGAGTAGCCTTCTGGAACTTTTACTTCACTGAGGAACTTACACAATGTTTTCTTCTCCTTTCTAGATAGAGTGTAAACAGCAGGTGGCAGATATGTTCGTCTTCCTTTCGTCACGGGCCCCAATTCAGTTCTCATCCCCATGTTTACCATGTCATTCCTTATGTTAACGCCATCCTTAGACTTTCCTTGTATATTGAGTAGCGTACCTATAACGCTGTCAAATACATTTTTTTCAATATGCATAACATCCAGGAAATGTCTTACGTACAACGACTTCCAATATGGAAGTTCAAAGAAAATTGACTTCTTCTTCCACCCACCCTTGACAATTGAATGTGCAAAAGGCTTGCCAAACTGAGTGCTCACATCTTTCACCTTTTCAAAAATTTGATCACCTGACAAAAAAGGCGGGGTTGTACGATGTTCGGCCTCTCCATTGAATGCTTTTCTCCACCCACGGTAGTGATGATTAGAATTTAAGAATCTACGATGGCCGAGAAAGACATTCTTCTGACAAAGCGCCAATCGTGTCGTATCGGTTTCATCTTCACAAATAGGACACGCCTTTTGACCCTTGTTGCTGTACCCGGATAGATTTCCGTATGCTGGAAAATCATTAATTGTTCCAAACAACATCGCCCTCAAGTTGAAACTTTCTTTCCTATACCCATCGTAAACCTCCACACCTCTCTCCCACAAAAACTTTAAATCTTCGATTAAGGGTGCCAAGTATACGTCTATGTCATTCCCTGGTTGTTTAGGCCCAGAAATTAGCATAGATAACATCATGTACTTACGCTTCATACATAGCCACGGAGGTAAGTTATAAATCATAAGAATCACAGGCCATGTGCTATGCGAGATACTTTGAATACCATGCGGGTTCATTCCATCAGTAGACAATGACAACCGAAGGTTTCTTGCTTCTTTTCCAAATTCAGGATATTCAGTATCAACTTTACTCCATTGTGGTGAGTCTGCCGGATGTCGCAACTTTCCATCAATAATTCTTTCATCTGCATGCCAAGTCAAGTGTCTTGAATCGGTCTCACTACGATACATGCGTCTAAATCTCGGAATTATAGGAAAATACCATAAGACTTTAGCAGGAGACAACTTTTTCTTATATCGAGGGGCACCACATTTAGGACACTCATTCAACGTTGCATACTCGTTTCGAAACAAAACGCAATCGTTTGGACATGCATGTATCTTATCATAGCTCATTCCAATAGAAGACAACATCTTTTTGGCTTCATACGTTCGATTGGGAAGAACATTATCCTCTGGTAGCATATCTTTCATAAGGGCTAATAACTCTGTGAAACTTTTATCCGACCATCCATTGTCCGCCTTTAAGTTGTACAACTTTAACACCGCAGACAATCTTGTGAATTTTGAACAACCAACATACAACGGTTTCTCTGCATCGCTTACCAACCTCTCAAACATTTTGGGACAATCCGCAAGATCTTCTTCAAGCGCTTCTGCAATCTCTTCGACTCGATCACAATCGTATGTGTCTGTGCAATCGTCGTTTGAAGCATACTTCCTATTACAACTCGACTCAGCATTCCCGGTACTTTTCTCACCATGCATTGTCCAACATGTATAACTTCTATCAATTCCAAACCGTAGTAAATGAGATCCCAACTGATTCCCGTCAACCTTACCCCCGGCATAACAGCAACCCAAGCAAGGACACGGCATTCGAAGCGGGTCTTTGGAGTGCGCAACCGCAAACTCAACAAATTCCCATACCCCTTTCTCGTACTCTTTCGACAATCGGTTTGAATTCATCCATGTCTTATCCATGTCTTAATTAAGCTAAACAAAAACGGTCAAACTTTCACTCTTCACAAGTAACCCCTATGGCGAATTCAATTCACAAAGTTAGTAAGTACCTCACTTAACGATAAACGAAATTGACATCATGAATATTAATTTTTTAAATAAAAAGATGTTTTAAGTTTGAACTTAATTTTTGATAGTCTTGTTTAAAATTTTTATTGTATGTGTAGTAGATGTGTCAACAAATATCAAAATACAATGACTAAAATTATGAGTCCACGAGGAAAGATGATAATACAATTTATATGTAATAATTACTATTCTAAGCAAACAAGAGCTTTGTTTGAAAAATGTTTTGAACATAAAAAAATATAAAGTAAAAATAACAATGATAGAAAGTTTTTGGGGGGTTAGGATGTAATTAGTGATTACTATGATTACAGTTATATCAATATCAATTATACACATTTTATCCCTTAATCCATATTTTCACTTCACTATACAAACTCAGCATTTAATTTCAGCAGATTCACACTCTTAACTATACAAACTCAGCATCTAAGCTTACTACTACTAAGCCATATGATGGATGTTAAACAATATCTAAAGAGCAATATTAGAGACATTGATTGATCTATCTATTTCAAGCATATTGAAAAGAAATTCAAAAAAAGATATATAATATAATGATATTCACCAAAAAAGATATATAATATAATGATAGGCCAGTGGAATTGCAGATAAGGGTAGGATCAATACTGAAGAAGGTTCATATTTTGAAGGCAGGGTGTTCGAAGAGAGTGAAAAGTAAAGGGATATATAAGGCTTATATGCCTGGGAGAAGTGGAAGCAATGATGTGGGATTGAAGAGTTTGTTGTATTACTATGATGAGACTTGTCAACCTTATATATGGATTCATGATGTAGGGGGTGGTTCTTTGAGGATGGTGAAACAACAGTATGTGAGTCTCGAGGATTTGAGGGAGTGTTGTGAGATTAGGATCTTGAGGGATCAACATAAGGGTTGCATTTCGGTTTGTAAGAGAACTAGACCTGATTTATGCTGAATTTGAATGTCACACTATCTAGTCTACATTGTTTGTTATGGGTGGGAAATAACAGTTTCATTTCTTGATTTTCTGTTTTCTTTTATTGTGTGTTATGAATTGCAGAATATACATATCCATTGTCATGTTTGATTGTTTTATTATATGAATTTTCTTGGAGATATAATATAGGCCACATAGGTTATAATATTACCCATTATAAAAACAATGAAATAACAAGATGTATGTGATTACTGATCTAGGATTCTAGTTGATACTACTTTTCATTGTTCATGTATTGTTTAACAAAAATACAATGGCACCTGCTGGTTACTACAGCAAATACATTCCCTCCCCATTCTTGATGTTGTTTTGGAAGGCATGTCCATGACTTTCATAACTGGAATTCCTAAATTGCACAGATTCAAGGCCATCCTATTACTTCCACTACTAATAGGGGACTCATTTAAAATTAGAACAAAGTTCTATATAGACCGTCCCTAACACATAAATTATTAGCACATAACATAATTTGATCCTAAAAGCTAGAGAGAAATACACTCTCATGTCTCAAGCCTTTCCCAAGAGATCAACTTTGCCTCCCAATCTTACGACTGCTTGTAACCCATTATTATTAGTCAAGCTGTCATTGGGTGCGTGTGTTCCTGCCAGTTTTCTTTAATTCTTGGATTATCAAGAACTCTCCTTGAGATTCTAACATAGGAGTTAAGTTCTCTTCATCTATTTCTTTCCTATTGAAAAAAGAATCATTTTTTCTACTCTTCATTATCACTTTTGTGATGCATAATCAATTAAATAAATTAACACAACACAACAAAATCTCAAAATTATCTAAGTTCCAATCTTACACATATTAGTAAGTACCAATTCTCTAAATTCCAATTCCACTACATTATAGCGCATTAAAAATATAACCACCTCTAATATAAACAAATTCCTTCTACTCCTAACAAATTAAAAAATAAACACTACCATTTTTCTATTAATGTCTTATGTAACTAATAATTAAAGTTTACAAAATTTCAACTTCTAAGACACCAAACTAAAAAAAATTATCACATTATCACAATACAAACACAATACTTCAAACCAGAACATCAACTTAATAAAACAAACCAAAAACACATTATCACATTATCACAATATTATACTTCAAACTAAAACACCAACCTACAACAACACAAGATTACTTCAAGATTAATTTTTAAAAACAATGTTAAATCTTACTTAAGATTTAAGAGGAAGGAAGCAAGTTAGATGAAGAAGATGGACTTCTAAAAACCAGTTCGTGAAGGCCTCTGGAGGATTGAGATTACTTGAATGAGAGAGATTACTTAAGCAATTGAACGAGAGAAAGAAATTGTTCTCCTGGAATGCGAAAATATCAATTGGTTAGGGTAAACAAGAACAATGACATTAGTTTCTTTGACATTAGTTTGAAGAAACTGTTGAATGAAGAGTATAAAAATACACAAGTTTCCTTGACATCCATCACAAATGACTTACTTAGTGAAGCATCAAAAGATAGTGATACCTTAAATCTTGAGAGCTTTAGCTTGTTTGTTGTTGAAAACAATTGAAATGGATAGTGAAGAACACTGTAAAGATCATTTTCATTAAAGAAACATTTGCACAGAATAAACATGTCATGATTAGGAATATTCAGCATTCAACAAGTAAAGAGGAATTAGCATCTGGGTAGTGAAGAATTGATGATACCTGATGATGATAACTGAGATTGACGCAAAGCTTTTCACTTCTAAGATACCGGAAATGGTGGCATAGCTAGAGGAAGACAGGGGAAGCTCGTTGTAGGTGTACTGGAAGGATTTGATGGAGCGGAATTGTGGTTGGAAAGGGTGTAGACGGTGGGGGTGACCAACGGAGGCTGAAAAGCTTAAGACGAACGGCGGCGACGGCAATGAGGAAGCTCTGAACGAAAGAAATGAGGAAGACTAAAGAACAGATTTAGGGATTTTTAATTTTAATATAAAAACAACCTACGAAAGCGCTTTTAAAAAGCGCTGGCATAGGGTACCCTATAAGAGCGCTTCTGAGGTAAAAAGCGCTTTCGTAGGTCCCCCTATCAAAGCGCTTTTCAAAAGCGCTGGCATAGGGTTCCCTATAAGAGCGCTTTTCAAAAGCGCTTTCGTAGGTTAGATATTTCAAATACCTATGAAAGCGCTTTCTGAAAAGCGCTTTCGTAGGTAACCCTATGCCAGCGCTTTTAAAAAAGCGCCTTCGTAGGTTTCCCTTTTTTTAATTTTGTTTTTTGTGAAGGCTATGGCAGCGCTTTTTCAATAAGCGCTTTAGTAGAGGCGCTGCTAAAACTTATTTTTGGCGTAGTGATAGGCGCTGGTCTATTTCTGCTAGGACCAGGTGCAATATCTCGGTTTTCCTGCACTAAGGTTTGAAGGTCACGGCCCATGAATATGGAAAGTCGTATCGTGAAATGAAGTAGGGATGCATGTTTTTATGGAAAGAAACATGCAAAAAAGTTGGTGGCAACTGCATGGAGAGTTTGTAGGATTCAAATGCATAAGCATGGCAAGACACATTGAATAATGATAAAATCAACCAGGAGTGGAACATTTTAGACATGATGATTCAAGGGTGTTGTGTTTGTGTTTGTGAAAATTTCAATTCTGGTTTTGGGTTTAAATAACAATAAAGAGTAAGCAATACACATTCAAACTTCTATGTAAAGGAGATGTTTTACTTAGCTGGTTTATAAGAAACTAACTATGAACTAACTTCTAATCATAGAAAACACAAAGTTTTATCTAGTATATACAAAACACTAATTTTGTTTTTAATTTGACGGTATAGGAATTTCGAATTCCAAATATAATTTATAAATTCATAGGATAAACAAACTTATTATTAACAAATTTTCAAATGATACAAACTAACAAAAATTATAAGCACAACTATTATCCTTTATTTCATGTTTGTCACTCATTAACCAATAAAAATAAAACATATGTTATATTCTCTTAAGGAGTCAATGTCAAATATTTCATTCTGTTTAACATTTTCAGGATAAAACAATGTGCAACTAAGCTTATGATGAAACATTTTTTTAATACAATTAATTAAAACATTCATCTAATAAAAACATTTAAACAAAAATTAATTTTACTTTTCAAATCACTTTAATTAATTATTTAGAAATCTAAGATTTGATTTGAGACAGAAGAAGTAAGATTTAAATCATATAAGAGACTACTCATTTTTGGAAAGATGTATTATTATATATAAACATAATATATCAGAAAATGTATATTTACATTATGGTTTGCTTTCCAATTTCACACTCATCACAGATTTTCTTTTCCTTAACTTTAAGATTTTCTTAATAGTTCCTTCAGATAAGATCTCATTCATTCCTTTTAGATTAAGGTGTCAAAGCTTTTGGTGCCATAATTTTGACTAGACATTCTGACTTTGAGAAGTAGACTAACAGACATTGGTCATACAATTGACTAATTCTAATGAGGTTAGTAGTTAATTCTTTCACAAAAAGAACATTTTCTAAACTAGGAGAACCAACACACATCAACTTTCCAACTCATTTACTTTCACCTTTAAACCCATCATTAAATTGGACAGAACCTGTGGGATGATATTTTACGTCTACCAACAACTCCTGAACCCCTGTCATATGTCTAGAGCACCCACTGTCAAAGTATCAGTCTTGACTTGTTGAATCTCTTAAGCAAGTATGAGCAATAGTTGACATCCATATCATTAATACTTCTCTTTTTGCTCATATGATTAGCCTTGGAATAATCTGAATATTTTTAAACTCTATACAATTTGTAACAAAAAGGCTTTATATGACCATACTAACCATAGTAATGACATCTCCAAGTTGATTGGGGTTGATTTGAAGTTTTATCATGTCTCCCAGGATGTTGTAACATGTGGTTGGACATGTTGATCATATTTTCTTTCCATAAGGAGGGAACTTTTCTACAGATCTTTTCTCTTGTTGATTATCAAATGAATGATTAATCTATGTATCTTCAGCTTCTTTCATCATATTAGCTTCACTCTTCATTCTTTTCAAAGAGTCTGTCATGTAATTAAGCTTGGAATTTAAGAGAGTTACCTCACTTTTTTAAGGATGAGAAACAAAACATAGAAGCTTCTTCTTTTCATTCTCTAATTAACCTATGACCTTTATTTGATTTTCCTTTGTCTTAAGACTTTCTTCATACCTATCACAAGTATCCTTGTAGGATATATCCAGATCTTCATAAAAGTCATTCTTATCACAAGCTTCTACTTCATCTGCCCGTCTGCTAGAAAGAGCCATCACAAGTTTGGTAGTTTCGGTGCTAGATTCATCTTCTGACTCATCATCCTCAGACCAAGATACAGTAAATCCCTTTTCTACTTCTTGAGAATGTTGGGACATGCTGGCCTAAAATGACTAAAACCTTCACACTCATAACAATGAATGTTTTTTCTTTAATTGGACGTGTCTTTAGTTTTGTTATTCTTTTTAGAATCATAGTTATTACTGATGTTAGATGAGATGTTATAAACATTTGGTCTTCCTCTTCTATCTATTCTCTAATAATAATAATTAATAATCTAATAATTTTATCAATTGTTTGTTTATAATATTTTCTGATTATTTTACATGCGTTGAACTGTATTTTATCGTATTTATCTATTATATATTATTATATAAAAATCACTTTCTTTCATCAAATGAATAGAGAATAATAAATGAATTTAAAATAGTTTTTATTTTGATTTTTCTACGATAATGTGTACTAGAGTGTTTCGAGAAGAAAAAAGTAAATTAAATCATATATTATTTTGATTCAAAACGAAAATTTTTATCATATTTTTATAAATCAAAAGTAAAATCTGGTCCGATCTTAAAAATCACCTAAAACCCCAATTTTTTGGTTTTTAACCGATTTTGGATCTGTTTTTCAATTTAAATTTCGGTTCTGCTACATAAAAAATTTTAAGTCCAAACTAACGGGTTAAGATTCTGGTTCCTGATCCAACCAATTGAACCGACCGATCCGATCTGGTCCAATTTTAATTACATAGATCCTACTACAAACAACTGTGTCACTGAATTTAAATTGCCAAAGTGATGTTTTTCTTTTAAATGATTGTCATGGTGTGATGTGTAATAATGCATGCATTCATAAATGTATACCAAAATATATTAATAATAAATAAACCCTTCATTTTATTTTGTCCTTTCGATGTTTGCAATAAAATTCACCCATATCTTTCTTAAATTCTTTATTATCCACTATAAACACTATAAATATTATGTGAACTTACTTAATTATAACTTCCATTGCTCTATTCTCTTTTAAAAAGTTTGATTTTTACAATTTCTCTTATTTATTTTAGGTACTTGTTAATATATCTTGGATTTCAAAGATTCTCTTTAATTATTTTATGTACTTGTTAACATAGATGTTTGATTCTAATTTTTCAATTTAAATAATCATTCAAAACCTTAAACAAGTTTCCCTTAATCTAATTAAATAACAATATGTTTGACATTTAATTTTTTCCAAATTACTTTATAATAATTAAAATTAAATTGATTTTGGAATATATATATATATATATATATATATATATATATATATATATATATATATATTGAAATGGATATGAACAATTATCTATGAAAGGAGACAACAACATGTAATTAGGGCTTTGAACCATATAACAACAAATTTGTTAAAAGTTAAAATATTATATTATTTCAATGTTATATTAAGGTGAAACTTGATAGCCCAATACGAATGGGTGAAGTTCACACTGTAACAAACTCAGGTTTGATGATGATGGTGCGACAAAGGACAGTAAATCAAATATCTCAATATTGAGCGGATGGAAAGTGATACAAGAGGAATTTTTACGGTGACAACATGAAACATTACAGCAGAGAGCAAATGAGGAAGATTGTTTATCCATAAACTACATATTTGAAACCACTGTCTCAACTGGTAAAAACAAAATGTGCTCCTTATAAGTCCCCGTAATTGATTTCACTACAAGAAAACATCAAATTATCCAGGTTAATATGCCAGGTGTTATTCACCTTGCTAAATAACGCACTTGCAAGGTGATATTCACCCTGCAACGCTGTCTTTTTTAAATCGAAAGGTTTTCCATTTCTCAACAGGTGGGAGGAAATTCAAAATTTTTGAAAAGAAAGTTGCGAAGTGATAAACACCCCGCAACCTTTTTTCAAGTGCAATTACTCCTTAATCGTTAAAGTCAAGTTTGGAAGTGTTGTTTGTGAGTGCTAGGATGGGATGTTTTGTTTGTGTTAAAGGTTTAATTTGTCATCTGATCAAGAGTTTTATTTTTAAGTGCTAATTTTTATCTTCACCTAAAACGTAGAACCTTAAATAGAGTCAAAGGCAAAATGTACCTATTTTTTGGCTTCAAAATATAAATCCTTTTAATATTTGAAGTAATCACAAAAGTGCATTTTGGTCTTCAATAAAATATGTTTGCATGTTTTTTATGATAAGGGATTTTGTTCTATGGTATTATTATTATATTCCATGCTAATCTGCCGGTGAAGATGGTTATGAAACTCTTTATTCTGGTCCTTTCAAGAAAGGTGTCTTTTAGAAAATATATTAATCCGCATTGATAACTTATATTTGTAAATATATATTTGATTTTTATTTTCCAATAAATGTATTTTGTTAGGATTAGAAATGTATGTTTTGTATCAGTAGCCATTAATTAATATTTGATACTTGACCTACTACTTTACCAAAACATATTTAAAGTGAATAATTATCATCTTACTTCTATTTCTAATAGTTATGTCCAACTAATATTCTTTTTAAAGAAAAATATGTGGGGAAAAATTAAAGACATATAAATATTTGTATCTAAATAATATTATTTTTATGCGACGTATACAAAAACTCACAAAAAATATACACGCGTTATTGCATTAAAAAATGGACAAACGGGCACGGGAGTACCCATATAGATATTAGCCGTTTATAACTTTTATAAATAATGCCAAAACAAAAATAATATTTATATATAGGAAAAAAATCTATGGTTGATCAAAATATTTTTTTATACAAAAATAATTATATTTATCATTCAAATATTATTCTTAGCAAAAGTATTGTTGATCAAAATATTATTCTTAAAATATTTTTAAAAATATTTATGTATATGAAAAAAATTCTATTTAAATAAATGTGTTATGTTTAAAATTTATATTCTGTTAGTTGAACAATTTAATTATTTTGATTTTGATTTAATTATATTTTGGAAACAAATGCGCGTACGCACGCATAACAATATCAAATTTCATGCGAACACACATGTCAAAATATTAAATATTAACAGAAACATGAAGTTATTGATCGAAATATTCAATATTAATGAGAACATGAAGTTATTGATAAAAATATTGAATATTAACGGAAACCTGAAGTTATTGATCAAAATATTGAATATTAATGGAAACATGAAGTTAGTGATCAAAATATTGAATATTAACGGGAACATGAAGTTACTTATAAAAATATTGAATATTAATGGAACATGAAGCTGCTGATCAAAATATTGAATATTAATGAAAACATGAAGTTGTTGATCAAAATATTGAATATTCACAGAAACATGAAGTTACTGATTAAAATATTGAATATTAACGAAAACATGAAATATCAAATATTTTTATATATTGGAAGAATTATAGACACTGATTTATTATCTTTTAAAAAAATTATTTTATTTTTATTATATTTTAAGAATCAATACGTGTATCATACTAATACTCGTGCGAACGCATAAATATCCTATTAGTTAAGACTAGAACATAAATCTTTTCAGGATGGTATTCCTGAAATCTCATGGTTGATTTAGATTTGTATTAGCCGAACTTATATTTAAAAGAAGATAGTTATAAATTTTGGACAAATGAATGGAAACTTCATGGCACATGCTCGCATAATGAAACTGATTATATAGCTTATATCAACCGTGTTAATAATTGTAGGAAGATGACAATTCTAAATCCTATTCTTAGAGTCGCCAAAATCATCTCAGATAATGCAATCACTTATCGAGGAGCTCTTATCAACAGTGCAATATATGATAGTCATCTTAAAGCAATTCCTAATCTATATTGTAAACGACACGAAAAAACTAAAGAGTTATATCTATTAGAAATAAGATTGTGTTTTTCTAACAATGTACAAAAACTAACTTTGATAAACTGTGTTGTGATAGTAATTAAAATCATACTGGACATTAAATAAGTGTACCTATAAATTTAGGGTTTTAAGGTTTGATTGGGATTGAACTCGGGTTAAACCAGTTATATATAAATACATATTTTTTTGTTATATATAATAATAAGAATGCAGAAAAATAATTATATTTTTTTAAATAATAAAATACTATATTGATATTTTTTTAATAATTAATACTTAATAGTCTTTTTAATATTTTTATAATCTTTTATATTCTTAATAGGTTAAATAGATAAGTTCAAAATTTTCATTTTAATAATAATAATTATTATTATTATTAATAATTTAAGAATTTTATCAATTGTTTATTTATAATATTTTATGATTATTTTCTATGCGTTAAATTGTATTTTATCATATTAATCTATTATATATTGTTATATAAAATTGACTTTCATTCATCAAATGAATAGAAAATAATAAAAGAATTTAAAATAGTTTTTATTTTGATTTTTCTATGATAATGTGTACTAGAGTGTTTGGAGAAGAAAAAAGTAAATTAAATCATGTATTATTTTGATTCAAAACGAAAATTTTTATCATATTTTTATAAATCAAAAGTAAAATCCGGTCTGACCTTAAAAATCGCCTTAAACCCCCAGTTTGGTGGTTTTTAACAGATTTTTGATCAGTTTCTCAATTTAAATTCGGTTCTTCTACATATTGGTTTTCAAGTCCAAACTAACCGATTAAAATTCTAATTCCTGATCCAACCCATTGAACCGGCCGGTCCCATTCAGTCCAATTTTTAATTACCATGGTTCTTACTACGAACAACTGGGACACTAAATTTAAATTGCCAAAGTGATGTTTTTCTTTTAAATGATTATCATTGTGTGATGTGTAATAATACATGCATTCATAAATGTATACCAAAATATATTAATAATAAATAAACTCTTTCATTTTATTGTGTGATTGGCATGTGCCATGAGCATGTCCCATAAAGTTTCCATTCATCTGTCCAAAATTTATAGTTATCTTCATTTACATATAAGTTTGGCCAATACAAATCTAGATCAACCTTGAGATTTCCGGGAATACCACCCTAGAAAGATTTATGTTCTAGTGCTAATATGTAGTAATTAAAATAATAATAATAATAATAATTAGGGAAATTAATTTTCTCACCTTTGCTACCATAGGCGCTGGTCTATTTCTGCTAGGAGCAGGTGCAATATCTCGGTTTTCCTGCACTAAGGTTTGAAGGTCACGGACCATGAATATGGAAAGTCGTATCGTGAAATGAAGTAGGGATGCATGTTTTTATGGAAAGAAACATGCAAAAAAGTTGGTGGTAACTGCATGGAGAGTTTGTAGGAGTCAAATGCATAAGCATGGCAAGACACATTGAATAATGATAAAATCAACCAGGAGTGGAACATTTTAGACATGATGATTCAAGGGAGTTGTGTTTGTGTTTGTGAAAATTTCAATTCTGGTTTTGGGTTTAAATAACAATAAAGAGTAAGCAATACACATTCAAACTTCTATGTAAAGGAGATGTTTTACTTAGCTGGTTTATAAGAAACTAACTATGAACTAACTTCTAATCATAGAAAACACAAAGTTTTATCTAGTATATACAAAACACTAATTTTGTTTTTAATTTGACGGTATAGGAATTTCGAATTCCAAATATAATTTATAAATTCATAGGATAAACAAACTTATTATTAACAAATTTTCAAATGATACAAACTAACAAAAATTATAAGCACAACTATTATCCTTTATTTCATGTTTGTCACTCATTAACCAATAAAAATAAAACATATGTTATATTCTCTTAAGGAGTCAATGTCAAGTATTTCATTCCGTTTAACATTTTCAGGATAAAACAATGTGCAACTAAGCTTATGATGAAACATTTTTTTAATACAATTAATTAAAACATTCATCTAATAAAAACATTTAAACAAAAATTAATTTTACTTTTCAAATCACTTTAATTAATTATTTAGAAATCTAAGATTTGATTTGAGACAGAAGAAGTAAGATTTAAATCATATAAGAGACTACTCATTTTTGGAAAGATGTATTATTATATATAAACATAATATATCAGAAAATGTATATTTACATTATGGTTTGCTTTCCAATTTCACACTCATCACAGATTTTCTTTTCCTTAACTTTAAGATTTTCTTAATAGTTCCTTCAGATAAGATCTCATTCATTCCTTTTAGATTAAGGTGTCAAAGCTTTTGGTGCCATAATTTTGACTAGACATTCTGACTTTGAGAAGTAGACTAACAGACATTGGTCATACAATTGACTAATTCTAATGAGGTTAGTAGTTAATTCTTTCACAAAAAGAACATTTTCTAAACTAGGAGAACCAACACACATCAACTTTCCAACTCATTTACTTTCACCTTTAAACCCATCATTAAATTGGACAGAACCTGTGGGATGATATTTTACGTCTACCAACAACTCCTGAACCCCTGTCATATGTCTAGAGCACCCACTGTCAAAGTATCAGTCTTGACTTGTTGAATCTCTTAAGCAAGTATGAGCAATAGTTGACATCCATATCATTAATACTTCTCTTTTTGCTCATATGATTAGCCTTGGAATAATCTGAATATTTTTAAACTCTATACAATTTGTATCAAAAAGGCTTTATATGACCATACTAACCATAGTAATGACATCTCCAAGTTGATTGGGGTTGATTTGAAGTTTTATCATGTCTCCCAGGATGTTGTAACATGTGGTTGGACATGTTGATCATATTTTCTTTCCATAAGGAGGGAACTTTTCTACAGATCTTTTCTCTTGTTGATTATCAAATGAATGATTAATCTATGTATCTTCAGCTTCTTTCATCATATTAGCTTCACTCTTCATTCTTTTCAAAGAGTCTGTCATGTAATTAAGCTTGGAATTTAAGAGAGTTACCTCACTTTTTTAAGGATGAGAAACAAAACATAGAAGCTTCTTCTTTTCATTCTCTAATTAACCTATGACCTTTATTTGATTTTCCTTTGTCTTAAGACTTTCTTCATACCTATCACAAGTATTCTTGTAGGATATATCCAGATCTTCATAAAAGTCATTCTTATCACAAGCTTCTACTTCATCTGCCCGTCTGCTAGAAAGAGCCATCACAAGTTTGGTAGTTTCGGTGCTAGATTCATCTTCTGACTCATCATCCTCAGACCAAGATACAGTAAATCCCTTTTCTACTTCTTGAGAATGTTGGGACATGCTGGCCTAAAATGGCTAAAACCTTCACACTCATAACAATGAATGTTTTTTCTTTAATTGGACGTGTCTTTAGTTTTGTTATTCTTTTTAGAATCATAGTTATTACTGATGTTAGATGAGATGTTATAAACATTTGGTCTTCCTCTTCTATCTATTCTCTAATAATAATAATTAATAATCTAATAATTTTATCAATTGTTTGTTTATATTATTTTTTGATTATTTTCTATGCGTTGAACTGTATTTTATCGTATTTATCTATTATATATTATTATATAAAATTCACTTTCATTTATCAAATGAATAGATAATAACAAAAGAATTTAAAATAGTTTTATTTTGATTTTTCTACGATAATGTGTACTAGAGTGTTCGGAGAAGAAAAAAGTAAATTAAATCATGTATTATTATGATTCAAAACGAAAATTTATATCATATTTTTATAAATCAAAATTAAAATCCAGTCCAACTATAAAAATTGCATAAAACCTCAATTTTCTGGTTTTGAACCGATTTTTGATTGGTTTTTAAATTTAAATTGCGATTCTTCTACATACCGATTTTCAAATCCAAACTAACCGATTAAGATTCTGATTTCTGATTCAACCAATTGAACCGACCGGTCCAATCCGATCCAATTTTAATTACCATGGTTCTTACTACAAACAACTGTGACACTAAATTTAAATTGTCAAAGTGATGTTTTTCTTTTAAATGATTATCATTGTGTGATGTGTAATAATGCATGCATTCATAAATGTAAATCAAAATATATTAATAATAAATAAACTCCTTCATTTTATTTTGTACTTTTCATGTTTGCAATAAAATTCACCCATATCTTTCTTAAATTCTTAATTATCCACTATAAATAATAGACCTTACTTATTTATAACTTTCAATGCTCTATTCTCTTTAAAAAAGATTGATTTTTACAATTTCTTATTTATTTTAGGTACTTGTTAATATATCTTGGCTTTCAAAGTTTCTCTTTAATTATTTTATGTACTTGTTAACATAGATGTTTACTTTTAATTTTTCAATTTAAATAATCATTAAAAACCTTTAACAAGTTTCCCTTAATCTAATTAAATAACAATATGTTCGACATATTTACTGTTTTCCAAATTACTTTATAATAATTAAAATTAAATTGATTTATATATATATATATATATATATATATATATATATATATATATATATATATATATATATATATATATATATATATATATATATATATATATATATATATATATATATATATATATATATATATATATATATATATATATATATATATATATATATATATATATATATATATATATATATATATATATATATATATTGAAATGGATATGAACAATTATCTGTGAAAAGAGACGATAATAGACGATAATATGGAATTATGGTTTTGAACCATATAACAACAAATTGGCTAATAGTTAAAGTATTATATTATTTCAATGTTATATTTGGTAAAACTTAATAGCCCAATACGAATGGGTGAAGTTTACCTTCACTGTAAAAACTCATGTTTTATGATGATGGTGCGATGAAGGACAGTAAATCAAATATCTCAATATTGACTGAATGGAGTGATACAAGAGGAATTTTTGCGGTGACAACATGAAACTTTACACCAAAGAGAAAATGAGGAAGATTGTTTATCCATAAACTACATATTTCAAACCACTGTCTCAACTGGTAAAAACAAAATGTTCTCCTTATAATGCCCCATAAATGATTTCACTACAAGAAAACATCAAATTAGTCAGGTGATTATGCCAGGTGTTATTCACCTCTCGCAAAATAACGCACTTGCGAGGTGATATTCACCCTGCAATACTGTTTTTTTTTTTTAAATTGTAAGGTTTTCCATCTCACAATAGATGTGGGAAATTTAAAATTTTTGAAAAGAAAGTTGCAAAGTGATAAACACCCCGCAACTTTTTTTCAAGTGCAATTACTTCTTAATCGTTAAAGCCAAGTTGGGAGGTGTTGTGTGTGAGTGCTAGGATGGGATATTTTATTTGTGTTAAAGGTTTATTTTTGTCATCTGATCAAGAGTTCTATTTTTAAGTGCTAATTTTTTATCTTCATCTAAAATGTAGAACCTTAAATAGAGTCAAAGGCAAAATGTAACTATTTTTTGGCTTCAGAATATAAATCCTTTTAATATTTGAAGTAATCACAAAAGTGTATTTTGGTCTTCAATAAAATATGTTCGCATGTTTTTTATGATAAGGAATTTTGTTCTACGGTGTTATTATTATATTCTATGCTAATGTGATTCTAAAGTAGTTAATCTGCAGGTGAAGATGGTTATGAAACTATTGCATGATTCTGGTCCTTTCAAGGAATGTGTTTTTTAGAAAATATACTAATCCACATTGATAACTTATATTTGTAAATATACATTTGATTTTAGTTTTGCAATAACTGTATTTTGGTAGGATTAGAAATGTATGTTTAGTATTAGTAGCCATTAATTAATATTTGATACTTGGCCTATCTATGTCTTAATACTACTTTACCAAAACATATTTAAAGTGAATAAATATCATCTTACTTCTATTTCTAATAGTTATGTCCAACTAATATCCTTTTTAAAGAGAAATATGCGGGGGGAAATAAAAGACATATAAATATTTGTGTCTAAATAATATTATTTTTTATGCGATGTATACAAAAACTCATAAAAAATATACACGCATTATTGCAGTAAAAAAATGGACAAACGGGCACGGGAGTACCCATATGGACGTTAGTCATATATAACTTTTATAAATAATGCCAAAATAAAAATAATATTTATATATAAGAAAAATAATCTATGATTGATCAAAATACTTTTTTATACAAAAAAATTTATATCATTCAAATATTATTCTTAGCAAAAGTATTGTTGATCAAAATATTATTCTTAAAATACTTTTAAAAATATTTATGTATATGAAAAAAATTCTATTTAAATAAATGTGTTATGTTTAAAATTTATATTCTATTAGTTGAATAATTTAATTAGTTTTATTTTGATTTAATTATATTTTGGAAACAAATGCGCGTACGAATGCATAACAATATCAAAATTCATGAGAACGCACATGTCAAAATATTAAATATTAACAGAAACATGAAATTATTGATCAAAATATTAAATATTAACGAGAACATGAAGTTACTCATAAAAATATTGAATATTAACGGAAACCTGAAGTAACTGATCAAAATATTGAATATTAACGGAAACATGAAGTTAGTGGTCAAAATATTGAATGTTAACGGGAACATGAAGTTACTTATAAAAATATTGAATATTAATGGAACATGAAGTTGCTGATCGAAATATTGATTATTAACGAGAACATGAAGTTGCTGATCAAAATATTGAATATTAACAGAAACATGAAGTTACTGATAAAAATATTGAATATTAACGAGAACATGAAATATCAAATATTTTTATATATTGCAAGAATTATAGACAGTGATTTATTATCTGTTTTAAAAAAAATATTTTATTTTTATTATATTTTAAGAATAAATTCGTGTATCATATTGATACTCGTGCGAACGCATGAATATCTCATTAGATTTGTATTAGCCGAACTTATATATAAAAGAAGATAATTATAAATTTTGGACACATGAATGGAAACTTCATGGCACATGCTCACATAATGAAACTGATTATATAGCTTATCTCAAGCGTGTTAATAATGGTAGGAAGATGACAATTCTAAATCCAATTCTTATAGTCGCCAAAATTATCTTGGATAACACAATCATTTATGGAGTAGCTCTCATCAACAGTATAATATATGATAGTCATCTTAAAGCAATTCCTGAGCTATATTGTAAACGACAAGAAAAAACTAAACAGTTATATCTATCAGAAATAAAATTGTGTTTCTCTAACAAGGTACAAAAACTAACTTTGATAAACTGTGTTCCTATCAAAGTAATTAAAATCAGACTGGACATCAAATAAGTATACCTATAAATTTAGAGTTTTAAGGTTTGACTAGGATTGAACTCGGGTTAAACCAGTTGTATATAAATACATTTTTTTTTGTTATATATAAGAATAAGAATGTAGAAAAATAATTATATTTTTTAAATAATAAAATAATATATTGATAATTTTTTAATAATTAATACTTAATAGTCTTTTTGATATTTTTATAATCTTTTATATTTTTAATAGGTTAAATAGATAAGTTTAAAACTTTCATTTTAATAATAATTATTATTATTATTATTAAATATTAATAATTTTATCAATTGTTTGTTTATAATATTTTCTGATTATTTTACATGCGTTGAACTGTATTTTATCGTATTTATCTATTATATATTATTATATAAAAATCACTTTCTTTCATCAAATGAATAGAGAATAATAAATGAATTTAAAATAGTTTTTATTTTGATTTTTCTACGATAATGTGTACTAGAGTGTTTCGAGAAGAAAAAAGTAAATTAAATCATATATTATTTTGATTCAAAACGAAAATTTTTATCATATTTTTATAAATCAAAAGTAAAATCCGGTCCGATCTTAAAAATCACCTAAAACCCCAATTTTTTGGTTTTTTAACCGATTTTGGATCTGTTTTTCAATTTAAATTTCGATTGTGCTACATAAAAAATTTTAAGTCCAAACTAACGGGTTAAGATTCTGGTTCCTGATCCAACCAATTGAACCGACCGATCCGATCTGGTCCAATTTTAATTACATAGATCCTACTACAAACAACTGTGTCACTGAATTTAAATTGCCAAAGTGATGTTTTTCTTTTAAATGATTGTCATGGTGTGATGTGTAATAATGCATGCATTCATAAATGTATACCAAAATATATTAATAATAAATAAACCCTTCATTTTATTTTGTCCTTTCGATGTTTGCAATAAAATTCACCCATATCTTTCTTAAATTCTTTATTATCCACTATAAACACTATAAATATTATGTGAACTTACTTAATTATAACTTCCATTGCTCTATTCTCTTTTAAAAAGTTTGATTTTTACAATTTCTCTTATTTATTTTAGGTACTGGTTAATATATCTTGGATTTCAAAGATTCTCTTTAATTATTTTATGTACTTGTTAACATAGATGTTTGATTCTAATTTTTCAATTTAAATAATCATTCAAAACCTTAAACAAGTTTCCCTTAATCTAATTAAATAACAATATGTTTGACATTTAATGTTTTCCAAATTACTTTATAATAATTAAAATTAAATTGATTTTGGAATATATATATATATATATATATATATATATATATATATATATATATTATATATATATATATATATATATATATATATATATATATATATATATATAATATATATATATATATATATATATATATATATATATATATATATATATATATATATATATATATATATATATATATATATATATATATATATTGAAATGGATATGAACAATTATCTATGAAAGGAGACAACAACATGTAATTAGGGCTTTGAACCATATAACAACAAATTTGTTAAAAGTTAAAATATTATATTATTTCAATGTTATATTAAGGTGAAACTTGATAGCCCAATACGAATGGGTGAAGTTCACACTGTAATAAACTCAGGTTTGATGATGATGATGCGACAAAGGACAGTAAATCAAATATCTCAATATTGACCGGATGGAAAGTGATACAAGAGGAATTTTTACGGTGACAACATGAAACATTACAGCAAAGAGCAAATGAGGAAGATTGTTTATCCATAAACTACATATTTGAAACCACTGCCTCAACTGGTAAAAACAAAATGTGCTCCTTATAAGTCCCCGTAAATGATTTCACTACAAGAAAACATCAAATTAGCCAGGTTATTATGCCAGGTGTTATTCACCTCGCTAAGTAACGCACTTGCAAGGTGATATTCACCCTGCAACGCTGTCTTTTTTAAATCGAAAGGTTTTCCATTTCTCAACAGGTGGGAGGAAATTCAAAATTTTTGAAAAGAAAGTTGCGAAGTGATAAACACCCCGCAACCTTTTTTCAAGTGCAATTACTCCTTAATCGTTAAAGTCAAGTTTGGAAGTGTTGTTTGTGAGTGCTAGGATGGGATTTTTTGTTTGTGTTAAAGGTTTAATTTGTCATCTGATCAAGAGTTCTATTTTTAAGTGCTAATTTTTATCTTCACCTAAAACGTAGAACCTTAAATAGAGTCTAAGGCAAAATGTAACTATTTTTTGGCTTCAGAATATAAATCCTTTTAATATTTGAAGTAATCACAAAAGTGCATTTTGGTCTTCAATAAAATATGTTTGCATGTTTTTTATGATAAGGGATTTTGTTCTATGGTATTATTATTATATTCCATGCTAATCTGCCGGTGAAGATGGTTATGAAACTCTTTATTCTGGTCCTTTCTAGAAAGGTGTCTTTTAGAAAATATATTAATCCGCATTGATAACTTATATTTGTAAATATATATTTGATTTTTGTTTTCCAATAAATGTATTTTGTTAGGATTAGAAATGTATGTTTTGTATCAGTAGCCATTAATTAATATTTGATACTTGACCTACTACTTTACCAAAACATATTTAAAGTGAATAATTATCATCTTACTTCTATTTCTAATAGTTATGTCCAACTAATATTCTTTTTAAAGAAAAATATGTGGGGGAAAAATTAAAGACATATAAATATTTGTATCTAAATAATATTATTTTTATGCGACGTATACAAAAACTCACAAAAAATATACACGCGTTATTGCATTAAAAAATGGACAAACGGGCACGGGAGTACCCATATAGACATTAGCCGTATATAACTTTTATAAATAATGCCAAAACAAAAATAATATTTATATATAGGAAAAAAAATCTATGGTTGATCAAAATATTTTTTTATACAAAAATAATTATATTTATCATTCAAATATTATTCTTAGCAAAAGTATTGTTGATCAAAATATTATTCTTAAAATATTTCTAAAAATATTTATGTATATGAAAAAAATTCTATTTAAATAAATGTGTTATGTTTAAAATTTATATTCTGTTAGTTGAACAATTTAATTATTTTGATTTTGATTTAATTATATTTTGGAAACAAATGCGCGTACGCACGCATAACAATATCAAATTTCATGCGAACACACATGTCAAAATATTAAATATTAACAGAAACATGAAGTCATTGATCGAAATATTCAATATTAACGAGAACATGAAGTTACTGATAAAAATATTGAATATTAACGGAAACCTGAAGTTATTGATCAAAATATTGAATATTAATGGAAACATGAAGTTAGTGATCAAAATATTGAATATTAACGGGAACATGAAGTTACTTATAAAAATATTGAATATTAATGGAACATGAAGCTGCTGATCAAAATATTGAATATTAATGAAAACATGAAGTTGTTGATCAAAATATTGAATATTAACAGAAACATGAAGTTACTGATTAAAATATTGAATATTAACGAAAACATGAAATATCAAATATTTTTATATATTGGAAGAATTATAGACACTGATTTATTATCTTTTAAAAAAATTATTTTATTTTTATTATATTTTAAGAATCAATGCGCGTATCATACTAATACTCGTGCGAACGCATAAATATCCTATTAGTTAAGACTAGAACATAAATCTTTTCAGGATGGTATTCCTGAAATCTCATGGTTGATTTAGATTTGTATTAGCCGAACTTATATTTAAAAGAAGATAGTTATAATTTTGGACAAATGAATGGAAACTTCATGGCACATGCTCGCATAATGAAACTGATTATATAGCTTATATCAACCGTGTTAATAATTGTAGGAAGATGACAATTCTAAATCCTATTCTTAGAGTCGCCAAAATCATCTCAGATAATGCAATCACTTATCGAGGAGCTCTTATCAACAGTGCAATATATGATAGTCATCTTAAAGCAATTCCTAATCTATATTGTAAACGACACGAAAAAACTAAAGAGTTATATCTATTAGAAATAAGATTGTGTTTTTCTAACAATGTACAAAAACTAACTTTGATAAACTGTGTTGTTATAGTAATTAAAATCATACTGGACATTAAATAAGTGTACCTATAAATTTAGGGTTTTAAGGTTTGATTGGGATTGAACTCGGGTTAAACCAGTTATATATAAATACATATTTTTTTGTTATATATAATAATAAGAATGCAGAAAAAATAATTATATTTTTTTAAATAATAAAATACTATATTGATATTTTTTTAATAATTAATACTTAATAGTCTTTTTAATATTTTTATAATCTTTTATATTCTTAATAGGTTAAATAGATAAGTTCAAAATTTTCATTTTAATAATAATTATTATTATTATTATTAATAATTTAAGAATTTTATCAAT
Source organism: Vicia faba (assembly GCA_948472305.1). NCBI lineage: Eukaryota > Viridiplantae > Streptophyta > Magnoliopsida > Fabales > Fabaceae > Vicia > Vicia faba. The sequence continues at coordinate 1,539 of CATIWC010002478.1, read as the reverse complement.
TGTTTATTTATAATATTTTATGATTATTTTCTATGCGTTAAATTGTATTTTATCATATTTATCTATTATATATTGTTATATAAAATTGACTTTCATTCATCAAATGAATAGAAAATAATAAAAGAATTTAAAATAGTTTTTATTTTGATTTTTCTATGATAATGTGTACTAGAGTGTTTGGAGAAGAAAAAAGTAAATTAAATCATGTATTATTTTGATTCAAAAAAAAAAAATTATCATATTTTTATAAATCAAAAGTAAAATCCGGTCTGACCTTAAAAATCGCCTTAAACCCCCAGTTTGGTGGTTTTTAACAGATTTTTGATCAGTTTCTCAATTTAAATTCGGTTCTTCTACATATTGGTTTTCAAGTCCAAACTAACCGATTAAAATTCTAATTCCTGATCCAACCCATTGAACCGGCCGGTCCCATTCAGTCCAATTTTTAATTACCATGGTTCTTACTACGAACAACTGGGACACTAAATTTAAATTGCCAAAGTGATGTTTTTCTTTTAAATGATTGTCATTGTGTGATGTGTAATAATACATGCATTCATAAATGTATACCAAAATATATTAATAATAAATAAACTCTTTCATTTTATTGTGTGATTGGCATGTGCCATGAGCATGTCCCATAAAGTTTCCATTCATCTGTCCAAAATTTATAGTTATCTTCATTTACATATAAGTTTGGCCAATACAAATCTAGATCAACCTCGAGATTTCCGGGAATACCACCCTAGAAAGATTTATGTTCTAGTGCTAATATGTAGTAATTAAAATAATAATAATAATAATTAGGGAAATTAATTTTCTCACCTTTGCTACCATAGGCGCTGGTCTATTTCTGCTAGGAGCAGGTGCAATATCTCGGTTTTCCTGCACTAAGGTTTGAAGGTCACGGCCATGAGTATGGAAAGTCGTATCGTGAAATGAAGTAGGGATGCATGTTTTTATGGAAACAAACATGCAAAAAAGTTGGTGGCAACTGCATGGAGAGTTTGTAGGAGTCAAATGCATAAGCATGGCAAGACACATTGAATAATGATAAAATCAACCAGGAGTGGAACATTTTAGACATGATGATTCAAGGGAGTTGTGTTTGTGTTTGTGAAAATTTCAATTCTGGTTTTGGGTTTAAATAACAATAAAGAGTAAGCAATACACATTCAAACTTCTATGTAAAGGAGATGTTTTACTTAGCTGGTTTATAAGAAACTAACTATGAACTAACTTCTAATCATAGAAAACACAGTTTTATCTAGTATATACAAAATACTAATTTTGTTTTTAATTTGACGGTATAGGAATTTCGAATTCCAAATATAATTTATAAATTCATAGGATAAACAAACTTATTATTAACAAATTTTCAAATGATACAAACTAACAAAAATTATAAGCACAACTATTATCCTTTATTTCATGTTTGTCACTCATTAACCAATAAAAATAAAACATATGTTATATTCTCTTAAGGAGTCAATGTCAAATATTTCATTCTGTTTAACATTTTCAGGATAAAACAATGTG